>JAOVYV010000045.1:12450943-12469945 GCA_025674545.1 Hassar affinis | reverse complement strand
TGGCCACTATCCTGCAAGAAGAATGGCTTAAAATTCCTCTGACCACTGTGCAGGACTTGTAGATGTCATTCCCAAGATGAATTGATGCTTTATTGGCCGCAAAAGGAGGCCCTACACCATGCTAATAAATTACTGTGGTCTAAAATGACAGGTGTTTCAGTTTCATTGTCTAACCCCTGTATATAACTGATAAATGCTTATATATCATTTATAAATGTCCAACAGCAGCGAATCTAGATAGCCTTGTCTAATCAAAATTAGACTCTTCAAATAAACATGAAAGCCTAAAGGATGAAAAGTCGAATATGTGATGTTACTGGAAGACATCTGTATTAGTTAGTATTACTTTGATTTGCAAGGGATAAGTCAGTAGTATCCAATCTTATCCGAGAAGAGCCGGTATGGGTGCAGGATTTCCTTCCAGGCAGGAGCCGCACCTCATTCCACCTGTTTTTAATCAAAGGAACTAATAAATGGATCTTGACTTTCAGTAATGTGTGGCTTCTGATTGGTTGGAAAGAAAACCTGCACCCGCACCAGCCCTTCTCGGATAAGACTGGACACCACCGACTTATCCCTTGCAATTCAAAGCATAACTAATACAGATGTCTTCCAGTAACATCACATATCCAGGAATCTTTTCCTGTACAAATAGTACTGTTAGCTTTTGGTTCCATGGTAATCATTTCTGATATTGGGCTGCTTTGGCAGGAGAAGAATGTTACTATAAAACAGTGAGACATCACAGTATGCTGTGAGTAATTAAATCAGACATTGGGTAGCATTCCAGCATTCTTGTTGAATCATGCATCATTTTTGTAAGAAGGTCAGCATTTAGGATTTATGACCGTTATGTTTGATGATGTTTATAAAACCCTGCCTAACTCTGCTCTCTTTCTTTCTTCCTCCCACAGATATTTTACAAGGCCGTGAGCTCCTTCGACCCAGAGTTCAACCTGGCCAATCAAAGCGGGAAGGTGTTAAAGCCCAGTAATGAAACATCTCATGTGTTTATGGGGCTGTACCCAGGCTCTACCTACTCATTCACCATCAGAGCCAGCACTGTCAAAGGCTACGGTTCTCCGGCCATCACCCAGTTTACCACTAAGATCTCGTGTAAGTTTATTTTTAAAGGTTATGACTGCTGGATCAGCAGAGATACATATAGTGTGTGTGTGTGTGTATGCATGTGTGTGATGTGAATGAGAGCAGTTTGTTTCCATGCTGTTAACTGTCCGTGAGTGTATGTTTATGTGCATGCTGTTTCTGACAGCTCCACACATGCCGGGCTATGATCAGGAGACACCACTCAACCAGACGGACAGCACTGTGACAGTCCTGCTGAAACCTGCACAGAGCAGAGGAGCACCAGTCAGGTAGGTCACGACACACACTACACACATTAGCTTCCACACAAAGACATTCCAGTTTAATATTCTGTTTGTGCCAACACGAGTGCTGTGCCTGCTTGTGTCAAATGGACATCTACAGAGTGGCATCTCTTCATTACACAAGAAAACAGGGCAGGGGTGGCTCAGTGGTTAAGGTGTTGGGTTGTTGGAAGATCAGGGGTTCAAGCAACAGCACCACCAAGCTGCCACTGTTGGGCCCCTGAGCAAGGCCCTTAACCCTCAACTGCTCAGTTGTATAAATGAGATAAATGTAAGTCATTCTGGATAAGGGTGTCTGCCAAATGCCTTAAATGTAAAATGTAAATGTAAAACAGGTCTTGACAGGGCTAAGTGGATTTTTTTTCCTATTAACTATGAAACAAAGCAATGCGCCTTTTCACTGCATGAACACTACCCAGAAAGGTCATTTTACTCATTATACTGGACTTCCTGTGACCAATGGCGGTAGGATTGTCACGATTCAGACTCACGATCTCCCAACGATAAGACAAATACTTTTCTGCTTTATATGCTGCTCAGGAGCCCCATGGGAATATTTCATACACACCTGTGATACCATATGTAGTGTGTGACACACTCAAACTCAAGTGCTACTACCTGTGGGTAAAATCTTTTAAGGCAGAGTATTTAGATTTTAATTTCTAGTCATATTCCCACTCTGAATCCTTAAAAGATAAATCATAGATTTTTTCCCTTTGCATTTTGTGACTATTTTACCTTTGATTCTCAGTTTTGCCAACTATTACAGTGCATAAAAATTCCCTAAATATATGCATGTGCTGTGTTTTGTATCAAAGTAGTCTACTTGTATCTGCTTTCAATTCATTGTTTTGGTTTTGTGCGAATATCTTGGATTGTGGTTTGTCTGTGTGATCTGCTCAAATTCCAGACTCCTGAGCACAAACTGCGCTCCCAGCCACTCTCAATCTCCATGCCACTAGTCAGCTGTGACTCATTAAGGACTCTCATTTAACTATAACCGAGCCACAAATATTCACATATTACAAAGTTTTGCCATTGTTTATCCCTGTGCATTACTGAGCTGTGAATTCTGACTGGATTACATTATTAACCACGGCTTCATATTATTTCTTCCACCATTTTGTCTGCCCCACATGTATAGCTGTTTGCTGGTCTGTTTGCCCCATGCCTGTTGACTACAATTCAGACTTTTCTTAAAATGAAGCCTACATTTGTTAATAATCTTAATACCTCCGTCTTCCTCATTACATTCTGACCCCCATTCTTTTACTACTGCTCATGACATGACATGATCTTTTCTCTCTTAAGAAATCACAACTGGAAACCGTTGGAAAGCTCCAATGGCTTAATCAATGATGGAGTCCCAGACGTATGTCTCAGTCTGATGAACAGTATTACTGATTAGCCTCTGCACTAACCATGCACTCTGCAGGCAGCCTGCAATCTTCTGGGTCCATGCTTAGCCTGACTGAGAGGTTGGATGGGATTATTCTGTTCATGTTTTTCACTGAGCCAAAAGTTAGCAGAAGTTTTTTTTTTTTTTAACTGTTTTCTGGTGGAAGGCTTTTGTGGTGGTTGGCTTGGATCAGGAAGGCACTTTAAAATGCATCAGCGGTATGAATAACCTGCAGTTTTTGCACCTTGTGCTTTGTCATGAAGAATTCAGAGTGGTACATGGACTCCTTCGATGTCTGGGGTGGTTTTAATGGAGATAGACAGAAATCTGACTAAAGGCATGTCATTTCTCGACAGCTCTTTAAAAGCATAAAAGTAGATTTTGAGCTCCTTGCTGTATCTGTGCCAACACTTCTGAGAGAGCTGTGATCCTTTTAGGAAAGTGACTCTAAACCTCTGCTCTCCTTTATATTGTTGTAATGTTAGATTCACACATGCTATTATTTCTGTCAGGAGTAATAGCACCTTAGAAATGTGCTAAAATAAAGCATTTCTGGCGTCTTCCATAAATGCGAGCACACATGCTGTTCCACTTGATCTTAATCGAAGGGGGATGGAGTTTCAGCAGTCATCAGCTATGTTGTCACCCTGTCATTGGCATCAGTGTTGTCGTCTTAATTACCGTTAGCACATCTTAATGAATTGCAGGCCTTGTTAATTACCCCATAAGGCCAGCTTTTGTTTACTGTTAGTGTGCCCCAGTCGTGTTTTTGCACATCGAGAGAGGATTTGGCTCGAGCTTATTTTGTTCCAGAATGTTTGAATAACTAATGTGTCATGCCGTTATGATGTCCATCTTCACCATGGCAGAATGAGGACAGAATCATCCCGATGATCAAGAACATGATGAATAAAGAAAGACAAGTTGATTGTAAATCGTTCTGCATTTTGTTGTTTTCTAGTCAGTAAATTAATGCGAAGTGAGCGGCGTTACTGGCAGAGAAAGCTGCAAGCACAGAGGGGAATGTTATGCAAAAATATATAACAATAGCAGGCAACTAAAATTAGACTTTCATTGGGTTGTCATGAAAAAACCCCGGTTCATTGAGCTCAGAGAAGGAAATGACACTGTGCAGAGAAAGGGAGATGGAGAAAAGAATGGGAAAGACTGAGGTAAAAAAGGAAGGAAGTAGAGGTTGATGAAAAGCAGCAGATTTGAAAAGGTTTTTTTTATGGCAGCATTTTGAAAGCACTGAAAAGCACTGTGTTAGTTTTATTGTGTCTATGGAAGGCAAAATATGTAAATCAAAAAGGCAGGCTAAAGCGAAGTTTTAAAGAAAAAGCCTCATCCCAGATTAAGCTTTATGTGGTGAATTTGAAACCAGTTACTTAATCTGATTTTTTTTCTGGATGCAGTTATTGGCAAATAACATGAGAATAAAAAACATGTATTTCCGCATCTAGTTCCACTGCAGTGCATTTTGGTTTTCAATAGTTGGAACATGGCTATAGCTTTTGTATGTGTATTTCTTTAGATTGCTTAGAATCAGTTGGCAAATTTCCTGTTAGTTTACACATTTTAATGAAGAAAAATCTGCAGATTATCTGATATACAGTACATTACATAGACGCAGGGGTTAATAAATCTCAGCATCTTCTGGGACCATGTAACTCAGAGTACTTACAAAGTATAGCTGATGGTCTTTGTTGTTTACACTGAAGTACCAGAAAAACTGGTACTGGAGCCTCTGCAAAATACATAGCAACGTTACCTAGGTACATCACTGGTTGCATGAGCAGTACATATACATAAAGTGATAAACATCTGTGGAAGTTTCTAGAGCTGTTTCTGCCAAGTTTGCGATTTTCAACACAGTTTAATAGTTGGAGCTTGTGATATGGGTCATAGCATTTCAGAGGTAGAAACAAAGTTTGGATTTTTACATATGAGCATTTTAAGGGTGTACCCTGACTACAATAATTCTGGCAAAACCTTGAACTTAAGACAGCAGTGTGGCTGGAAAAAGACCCTCGGTGAACGTGACCAGCATCGGCTGGTGAGAATCGGGATAGGCGTGCAACACTGAATCAAGTAACATCAAAATTCAATGATGGGGCCTCAACAAACATCAGCATGAGGACTGTGCAATGTTCCCTCCAAGATCCCATGGGGGACCTACCAAGTATTAACTGATACACTAGTTTTTCTGGTACTTCAGTGTATACTTTGTAAATAGTCTTAATTACATGATCCCCTTTAAGCTTGTAGGAATCAGTACAAGGCTTACAGTGCCCATGTGTTTATATTTCAAATAACAGATGTTTCTCTCTGATGATGCATTGATCATAATGTGTCAGCTTTTAAGAAGCTTTTCCTTCTGTAAAGATGCATAGGAGCAAAAAGTCTTTCTGACTTAACTGAATGTGTGTTTCTGTGTAAACCGTACTTGCCAGCTTTTGCTTCGTGTCGCCGTCCCGCTGTATTTACGTGTGGAATTCACCCTGAGCCAGTGCCCAAGGATGAGCTACATTTTGATGTCTGGTCTGGCAGGACTACATACAGGCTGGTACAATGGCCTACACCAGCGGGGGAAAGTTCTTCATGTAGTCTAAGAGGATTAGCTTTTCTGTCTGTCACTCACATCACTCTACACTAATGTTTCCGTCTCCCACGCTGGGCACGTATTGGCTTCACACCACCCCCCCACAGCCTCATGCCAACGCTAGTTCCCTGTGCTGCATGCAAGGAGAGAAAGGATTCCTAAAGCTCTGTGCTAGCATCTCTACAATCGCTGAAGGAAGCTGATTTTAAGCCAAGTCCAATGGAAAAAAGAGCAAGCCGAAATGGAAAAGGAGTATGCTAAGCTTACTTGCTTATTTCTGGTAACAATTACTCCTGTAGTTTTTTTTCTGGCTTGTTATTCCACTTTCCTCCCACAGTACACCATGTTCCTGGGTCTGTTCTTTTTTTCCAAAAGAATAGGCATGTTTTTCACACGAGAGTAACCTGGCAGTGTGTGAGCAACAGTTTGCAGAAAACAGTAAATGTTTCTTGTTTTACTGAAGTCTCTAGAGGGAGACAATAACATGTAATGGCACAAGAACATGAAACAGGTAGAGACACCTTAACTTCTTACATGCTCTGCTTATTATTCAGTTACTCATCTTAAAGCATATATAAATTATTTAGTAGCTGCAGTGAAACTGATAACAGCCTTAAACAGTAATTGTGAATGAAAGAAGACAGAAAGAAGTCTAAAAATGAATAACTGAATAATAGCTTGGTATTAATTTATTTATCTTTTTATCCAGGCCAGCACTGTGGCCCAGGGACACTGAGCACCATTAGGATACACACTGTCCGGGGTGACAGTCCACTGCATGGTGTTGCTGATAAAATTATTTATAATGTTGTAGGTCTTCTTTGTTTTTAAAGAACGCAGTGCGTAGTGTTGCTGCCTCACAGCTCCAGAGTTCACTGGTCGATCCTAAGATCGGGATTTTGTCTATACAGAGTTCTGTGTGCGGGTTGACTCTGGATTTTCTGGTTTTCTCCCAGCTCACAAAACATGCCAATAAATTTGGCTATTCTATTCTAAACGCATGCACATTTACTACCATCCAGGGTGTATTCCGACCATTAACCAGGATAAAGATGAAAGAATGCATGAATTACGTGCCTACTTACTACCCTTTTCTGCACTAAACCAGTTAGAAATTGCAAGTATTTCTAAAGAATGTCCATCACGGTTGGATATTAATGCCATAAAACATGACTTAAGCTCATAATTCATATATTCTCATTTCCTGTTACATGTCGGTTGCCTCCCAAATCCTGTTTCCCGCTAAGGATTCATCGTGGACGCCCAGCAATCATGAAGATTGAAGTGACATTTAATCCGAGTGGTTTCCCTTCATTTGTGTCTCCAGGGTGCATTTATGGACAAGGGTATAAATAAAGTTCCACAGGCATCAGAGAGGGCTGCTCAGGTCTCAGTACAGTCTGCACTTCAGACATATGTTCAATCAGGAGACTTTGCGAAGGCTATTGATATCCAGGGTGAATAAGAGTGCTATAAAAGAGTTCAGTTTTAATTCAGTTTATTTGTATGGAGAATTTAACAGTGGACATGCACATGAAGTGCCTCAGGACATGAGGAAGAAACCTTGAGAGGATACAGATTACACAGGAAAACCCAGTCTCTTCTGGATAATTTAAGATAGCAAGAATATATTCATAAAGTCATTACAGTGAAGTCAAATGCGGAGAGTACAAGGGTCAGCTCCAGCATTATTGGTAGTTTTGGTATAAAAAAATATGATGAAAAACTGGCTTAATCTACCCTTTAAATATAGAAAATACATAATTTAATCTGCAAATTTATATAGATATATTTTCAGTACTGTAAGACTAGATTTCTGTAATTTCTGTTTGAGTTCATATTTTATTTCCCTGACATTTTTACTAAGGGTGCCGGTAGCTCTGGAGCTGATTTTAGACAGGTTTATAGCATATGGAGTGTTGTGTGTGATGTAAAAATGACTGGCTTCCTTAACACTACTCATAGACCTGAAAAGCAACATTTTTTAGTGTGCACCATGTGTTTTTCTCGTGCTCCACACGTGAAATCCTGGTCTTAGTTTGACTTTGCCAGTTGGATAAAAGCCTGTGTGTGGAAGTTGGTCACTTGACTTTACAAATCTCTAATAATGTGAGCCGGATTAATTGGTGTATCACAGGGTCAGTGGAACAAAAATTCACTTTCTAAAGTCCTTTCACTGAGTCGAGCCTCGTTAATGGCCTACCCAGGTGCTTCTTAGTGTTGTTAGTTTTATAAGGTTTGTTGTGTCTGCTAGACTGGTTATCTCTCAAAACACACTTCTGTCGATGTGTGTAACAACTACAACACTGCATGCTAGCCAGACGCTTTTTCGTTCTCATGGCTTCGGTCTGTTATGTGTTAATTAGTGAAACGGTTTCTGAGGCTGTGCTGCTCAAAGGCCAAATGTGCTGAGTAAAACGGATGAAGGTGACGGATAACTGTGAGGAGAGGGGCTATAAAGCCTATATATAAATGCCTTTTGAGGGCATGGGAGTGTGTCAGAGGAAAGACAGTACCCCAAGGCTCTGTCCATCTCTGTAAACCAATTAAATGATAGGAAAAGGTAAAACTAAAACCAATCAGTGTTTCTGGAAATGGTATTTCCCACGGTAGCTGCGTAGACGCACTGTTAATAACCCCGATCGCCCCTCGAGATCCCATATTGATTGTTGTGAAAGAGACAGTGCAAAGAATTACCTGAATACCATTCAGGGCTTACTATCTCAGTCAGACAAGGATAAATGAGGTAGGATTTGTGTCTGGGGATTTTCTGTTCTCTCTCTCATTTGTATGGTTAAAATAAATTCAAACTGCTTCTAGCTTTGTGTTTAAATACTTCAGAGGGCATCACTATATAATTCAGAGGCCATAATATCAGCGTATCAGTTTGCTACTATCAGTCTCAAGTGAGGCAATCACTTCAGTATAATATGTAAAGAAAATGTCAATTATGTTTGTCTAGGGCACAGTAAAATCTGATTTAAGATTACAAAAAAGATTAGGTAGTTAAGTTTCCTGTTTCTACTTTCACCTGTCTAAAATAATATTGTGTTTTTTCAGATTTCAGTTCTTTTTATCACACAGTGTTTATCATGAATAGTCTGGTGCATAGCTCCACCTGGAATTATTGAATTATGTCATGTTTGTAATCTAATCAGGCAGTATGAGGTATTAACATGAGTTTGCTCCAGTGCCTTGAAGTGATGTTAGTTTCTCTCTAGGACAGAAGAGCTGTAAATCATTAGTGAGACAGACTTAAACTAATGGTTGGCCTTTAAAGAGGTCCTAAATCCAGAGGAAACAGTTGTCTTCTCCTCCCCCCTCTCCACTTTTTCTCTCTTTTTGCCATGAGAGCTGCTTTATTCTCTATATAGTCCTTGTGCTGGCCTTTGTTCTCGTCAATGCAGCACGGTAATTAACTTCATATTTCTCACTGTCCGTTACTGCTGTATTAAATATTTCAAAACATTAGATTTTATCACTAAATAGCAGACACGCTGCATTGTGTTTTATCACAGCAAAAGGGCAACAGGCGCTCAGTGCTGGGGATTTTTTTTATAATGAGCCACGGCTGAATGTGCAACGGTGCCATTTACAAAATGCAGACACTAAAATCTCTGATTTAGAAGGATTTCATTCTGTGCTAAATAAATTAGAAACTAATAATCTATTCATTCTATTTCTATTTTCATGTTTACTGTAAAGCATCAGTAGTTCTTATTGGCATAATACTATGTTTTAGCAACTACCATAATGTAGAAAAGTTCAGAAGAATCAAATTGATGGACAAACAAGGATGTACTGGGATATTCAGTGTTGTGACTGCTGTTATATTGTCTATCACTTGTGTATTTTCTAGTAATTTTAGTGTATTTAAATGTGCTTTCAAGCCTAGAAGGTATGGTAGAATAAGTCTGGGAGATATAATAACATAGCAGATGATCGCCATGCAGCAGTCCATGCAAAAACACAATTAGGACACAACAGAAAGTCTCCATTTCAGGCTGTGTGAAGTGCTTTGATCCTTTACATTTAGTTTATTGTCTTTTACTACTCTGATTGTTACTAGTGACAAAGGATTTATCAGATAAACCTTTATTTGATTAGTGATTAAATGTACAAACTGTTCAAACCAGCAATTACTCATGCATGATCATCAAATTTGGCATAAATGAAAGATTTTTATATAGCTGTTGATTCCAACATTTGGTTAATCTCCCTTTATTGCACTGCATTTCTTAACAAATATTCTGGATGGCTAAGTAAATACCGGCTCATGTTCAGTGCATCTTAAGTATCCGGTGCAATGTTGTTGATAATAGTTGTGTGAAATGTTAACAAGTAAAAGAATGTTAACAAGCAAAAGAAGTCAAGGTCTGGTCCCTTTCATATTTTTAGTTTTCTTTCACCTGAATTGGAGAAGAAGAGCCGGTCTTATTCACGGCTCCACTAAAGTTTTGTTCACCTTTGCTATTCTGTCCCCTTTCCAATAAAAAGACCCCAGTCCGACCTGCCTACAAAATCACCTCCATTTCATTATTTCTTGGCATCTCAGCACCAGCCAATATCTTCTGTATTGCAGTGGGAAAATCCAGGCTTTTGGGCTCAGGCATGTTTGATCCACTGGGCGTATAAACCTATTATACATCCAACATATCATATCTCCCTTTTTGTTCCTGGGAACAAGTTCATGTTGATTTTTTGCTTACATGTTGACCATCATTTCAGATTTCTGATATGAATTTTTTGCTTTGCTTTTGTAGAATGATTTGGTTCACTTTTGGAGACCCAGGATCCATTCTCCACTGGCTGAGTTCAGCAGTCTAATATCTGGAAGGAGAAAAGCAAGACTACTGTCTCCTACCGGAGGCTTTTATTCTATGCTGTTTAAATTCTTGCCATAGATGGATCTGGCCCTGGGATAGTTGGACTCAGAATTAGAAAGCAGCCTGCTTCTCACAAAGTCTTTTTTTTAGCTCACCCCTGGTTCCAGGCTTTAGGTTGTTAGTAAAACCTGTGCAGACTCAGCCAGAGGAAGACACGTTACTAACAATGATACTTTCTCACTACAGTCTCAGTTTAGATTAGATGAGAAGCACACACACTGTGATGTGTTCTCTAACTGGTTAATGGTGCTCATTATCTTCCACTGCAAGCTCACGTCAGGTCTTAGACTGTGTGATATGTTTTAGCTTTATTATAGTTGTAGTATACACTGAAATACATGAAAAACTGGTATAGCAGTTAGGGCTGTAATGATTCAGTTCAATGCATGATACTGAGTTTTGTGAGTATTCTTGAGTAAAATTTCAATAAAGAATTTTAGTCTCCTTCAAATTAAAAGAAAGATGATGAATTTCTGCATGGCATCTGTAATAGTCTCTGTTTAGCCACAAGCACAGCGGTAGAAGACCCAAAAACTGAGTGACATGGTTTATGTGGTTTAGTCCTTAAAGTGTGTAGTCCCAAGCTTTAAAGTGTGGGCAAATCACTTTATGTGTGGTGTTAATCCAGCCTCCTTCACCGCTACCACCATATTTCCAATGTTGTCTGTAACGACAGCAATGTTGCGATTAGTGTTTTCAAGCTCCAACTCTGAACCAGACGATTTCCTTTGCTATATTTATCCTGGTATGACTTAAAAAGAGGAAGAGTTTGGAGTACGAAGCTTGCCATTTCCAACTCTCCAGTGATCATATGTGCTGTTACAGTGACATAGCTCAGGGTAAGCCTTGTAGCCCACCCATCTGTGGTTATCGCTACACTGTCTGCCTCTTTCAAAGTTTTCCTCAAGTTTGATTTCGTTTGGAAGCTGCGGCTCAGACTGAGGTGAATGAGAGCATGATGTATGACGTGATTGTGAGGGTGGAGCCCTCTGCTGTTGCAAAAAATGCAATTACATACATTAGATGGCATTATAAACAGAGTGAACATGATATTGTGATATGTCCACGATGCACATCGTCACAGTTTTGCATCGATGCATCGTTACACCCCTTATAGCAGTTAATACTTGGTAGATCCAGGATCTTGGAGGGAACATTGGACACTCCTCAGGCTGCTGTTTGTTGAGGCCACAACATTGAATTCTGATGTTACTTGAGGCAGTGTTGCATGCCTGTTACGATACTTGCCAGCCAACGCTGGTTACATTACATTACATACAGTCTTTTTACAGCCACACTATACAGTATACAGTATAAAATATCATTTCATTTATTTATTTATTTTAAAATATCTGTTAACTGAATTAATCATAACAAACCCACAAACTTGGTGTCCTGTAATTTTAGAAAAAGATTTCAGAATCATTCCTGTTCAATCCTGTCTCCTTCCAGCGTGTATCAGGTAGTGGTAGAGGAAGAGCGGCCACGCCGAGCCCAACGCACTGCTGAGATTCTGCGCTGCTACCCCATCCCCATCCATTTCCAGAACGCCACTGTGCTCAGCTCCCCGTATTACTTCACCGCTGAATTCCCAGCTTCTCGCATCCACAGCTCTCTGGCTTTCACCATCGGAGACAACAAGACCTACGAAGGCTACTGGAACGCCCCACTGCTGCCCCATAAGAGCTACAGTATCTACTACCAGGCTGTCAGCAAGGCCAATGGGGTGAGTGTGCAGAAACCAAATGCGTGTACATATTGTCATGCTGGGCACAGAGTTTATGAGTAACCATGTAGCTCATTGACAAAGGAATTTAACGAAGGAATTTCACTGAGCTTGGAGCAAAAATATCTTAGTCTTATATATAGTTGAAGTTCTAGTTGACTTAGTGAAAAGTTTAGGAATAAAACACTTCATGGCTCTAATAAATAGCCAGAATATTATTGTACATACACCGATCAGGTAACATTATGACCACTTCCTTTTCTCTACACTCATTGTCCATTTTCTCAGTTCCACTTACCATATAGCTGCACTTTGTTAATCCCCTTTACTCTGTTCTCTAATGGTCAGGACCCCCACAGGACCAGCACTGATCAGGTACTATTTGGGTGGTGGACCATTCTCAGCACTGTAGTGACACTGATGTGGTGGTGGTGTGTTAGTGTGTGTTGTGCTGGTGTGTGTGGATCAGCTGCTGTTGTGTAAAGGGGACTAACATAGTGTGTAGAGAAACAGATGGACTACAAGCTGTAATTATAGAACTACAACGTGCAGCTATATGGTAAGTGGAACTGAGAAAATAGACAGTGAGTGTAGAGAAAAGGAGGTGGTCATAATGGTATACCTAATTGGTGTATATTATTAATGAATGTTAGATTATTCTCAGAAAATAAAGTAATAAAAGGAAATAGTGCAGTGATCCAGTGAATTAATTTTACAGTCAAAGGGGTCCCTTGGTGCAAAAACAAAACTGAGAACCCTTGATATAGATCACTGATATGAGCGAAGACAGTATCAAAAAGCAGGTCATCATTGCATCAAAAGAGAAAAAAGTGGGATCAGTGTATCCCTTTTTGGAAAGGACAAATGCAGTCATTTATACCATGAGAACAAGGAGAAACATGGCTGAGTTGTCTTTAAAAATGATGGATGTATACCAGTACTTAGAATATAGTATACTGCTTCTGATAAATGCATGCGCTCAGTTAACAGCTGCTACTGTTTGCATTAATTTCAATGATAGTCAGTCAGTTTAAATGAAATTTGTTAACTGAGGCATTTAAAGAAGGATTGAATGCAGAATTTTTTTTTCTTGCATTAATTAAATATCTAAACCTTCTACACTACGTTAGATAAATTTATCATTTTTTCCTATATATTCCCTTCCTCTGGTGTACACCTTTGAAGTCCAGTGTTCGTATGACCTTCACAAGGAACAATATACAGATTCAAACCCAAATACTTTTTTTTGTTTTTATAAAGCACATTTTTCACTTGTAAAGAAACATGTAAAGAAACCTAAAATAAAATAAAATGGCCTAGATATCTATGGTTAAAATCTGAAAGTAAAGGGCCCTCTGTCCCATGACTCCAAATATTTTGTAGATCATTTGCTTCAGAATCAGTTTGTTCCGCTGTGGAATCAATTTGTCCTTGTATGAGCAGCGAATCAGAGACAGCAAGCCGTGGATTAGTATCCGATAGAGGATGATTTGTGAAATATCACTAGCCCACCAGCATGCTTATCCTTCAAGCCCTTTTTCCATCAGCAGACTGATATGCTCAATTTAGAAATATTGAATTTCCGACCGTTAAAGGGGAATTTCGCACCGACAGGGCAGCGAAGCCGGCAGAGGCAGATGAAACTATCAGCGAAACGGAAAGCTTTCATAGCGAGCCGCTCAGTAGTACTGTACAAGTCAGCTATTCACAACTGCATTATTAACACTCTAGTTTAATTGGAAATTAGAATTATCAGCCATCTCCCTTTTTTATATGCAAATTGACCTTAATGAAAAGCCAATCCTTTATTCCGGTGCCAGCGAAAGAGAGCGAGGCTCAGGCCATTAGATAATTCACCGACTCTAATTGGACGTACTCGGCCTTCAGGGTGTGAGTGGGAGTGTGTATGTGTGTGTATGTGTGTGTGTGTGTGTGTGTGTGTGTGTGTGTGAGTGTGAGTGTGAGTGTGAGTGTTCTATTTGCTGCCCACCTTATAGCATCTTACAGACACACATACCTTCTTAATAACTGTATTCATGTGGACATCTTGCCACTGTGACTCAGTTTTTAAGTTTTGTGTGTGTGTATATGTGTGTGTGTGTGTGTGTGTGTGTGTGTGTGTGTGTGTGTGTGTGTGTGTTCAAGTAATTGTTACACCGTGGCATTTTAGAAAGAAGGCAGCTCTGTGCAGATTGCTCCCAGGTTCGTTCTGTAAATAGTCTTTGGGTTCTAGTGCCAAACACTCACCCTCTTTTGCCCTTTGACCCCAAATGATTGTGAAATAGCTCAGAGGTGAATGTGTATAGTCAATATTCAGCTCATTCTAACTCAGTGCCCTTCTGCATTCTCTCTCACTGCACCAACCATTACATGCAATTACCTCAACCAGCTTCCTTGCCAAGAGAAGACTAACGTGCTAGTACAATTCAAAGAAAAGATCAAGTGTGTGAACAGAAGCTGATACTTTAATACATTCATTTGAAACAGGATTATGTATTGATGGTTGGCATTCCACCTCCCAATAACATGCCAGTATATGGATTGGCTATTCTAAATTGCGTCTAGGTGTGAATATGTGTGTGAATGTGTGTATGTGGTGCCCTGTGACAGACTGGGATCCTATTCGGGGTGTATCCCTGCCTCACATCCAGTGTTCCCAGAATAGGCTGTGGATCCACTATGACCCTGACCAAGATAAAACTCTTTCTGAAATGATGCAAAGCTCAATCACTACCAGGAATGGTATGAAAATAACATGAAGACACTATCATATAAACAGCTATGTTTATTCATGTTTGACCTGCTCCCCCTGTACCTGCTCACCTGTCTGCAGCGGCGCTGTCTGAACCCGTTCTGTCTGCCCATGTGGGATGTCATTGAGCATCATTTGTTACCTTGTGAACCTTGTGGCCTGAGTGCTCGTCCTCATCCTGCCGCCAGCCTCAATAATTCACAGCCCTGTAGTTTAATTTGTCATCTCTTCAATAATGCATCAGGCCTCACAAGTGCATTTTGCTGTAATAAAGCTAAAGGGATTAAAACCAGCTCTTCCATCATTTGGTGCCTTTTGAATATTCATGTTCCCAGTTCCTTTTTGTTTGTTCCTGTTTTGTAAGACAGTGACTGCGGCTCCATACACTGTCACCGCTTTGTCTTCTTGTCGTCTTTTGTTTTGTCTTGTTTTGAAATGTCAGGGGAAGAAGCGCACGGATCCTAGTTTGCAGCTGCTGAATTTTGTGTAAGGAAGATGTTTTTCTTCCACTATTTTTACATCCCCACTGCTAGTGATGAGTTCTTGGCTGCAATTTTTGCTGGTTGAAACTGCTCAGTTCTGAGCCACTGAATTCAGAATTAGCTTTTTTATTCCGCGCTCCTCAGCTGTGGTGTCACACACAAACCCGGAGTGGATTTACAGCAAGGCAGGAAGATGCAGCTGCAACTCCTATGTGGTCTTCCACTTCATTCTGTAAATGTAGGACACAACATTTTCTAAATGCATCAGAGAATTGTAAATAAATCTGTTAATCATGTGTGGATTTACACAACTGAAAACAGAAAGACAGACTCAAAGACAGCCATGAAGGCTAGTGTGTTGTCATTTTTGTGAAAAATAACTTTCAGTGTTTTTTTCTCTCTATATGTCTCTGCCTCTTTCTTTCATTCTCACTATCACTCTCCCTGTCCTCGTTTCTCTGTCTCTCTCTCTTTCACAGGAGACAAAAATCGATTGTGTTCGTGTGGCCACTAAAGGTAGGCCTGTCTTACAGTCATCATGAGTGAAGCCTGAATATATGTTCCTAAATGTGTGAAAGATGCCCTGATTCTTTTCGCATGTCTGCAAAAATCCCCGTTATCTCACACAGTCTCTCTCTCGTCTTACTGAAGCTTACAGATGCTCGTGTACGACGATTCAATATCTATGCTTCAGTGCTTCAATATCTAACTCTTATTAACAGCACTGACGTATGAAATAACACCAAGTGCTTCACTTATGTATTGATGGCTTACATGTTTTAGTTTAAGAACTATCAGACACTCTTGGGAATAAAACACGATGAGGCATGCTGTTGTAGAAAAATAATCCAAGATGGGATGGTGTGAAGTGGTCCAGTGCAATGCTGAGTTACTGTTACTACCCAGACGTAGATCATTTTCCAATAACAGCATGTCCTGAATTGTTTTATTTGGTTTATACCACAGTGATTTGCCAATCTGAATTTGCCAGTTTTCCAAAAATGTAGTTACTTGGGTTACCGAGAAACCAGAAAGCGCAAAGTAGTTCATCCGGAAAATTCTCCTGTGGCAGAAAACTTGATGACTGCTGCAAAGCCCTGGCACTGCAGACTCCTTTCACATGTGACTCCTTCCAAGCATCTCCTAACAGAAAGATTTTTAAATCTATTTATAATTCACCTTAGGTTATATAGATGTAAAGTATGCCAAGATGGACCAGAAAAACTGGTATACTACTTAATACTTGGTAGGTCCCCCATGGGATCTTGGATTGAACGTTGCTGGTGTTTGTCGAGGCGCCAGCACTGAATTCCGATGTTACTCAAGGCAGTGTTGCACTCCTGTCACGTGAAATGATTCTTGCCAGCCGACACTGGTCACGTTCACCTAGAGTCTTTTTATGGCCATACTGCTGATGTAAGTTTGAGGTTTGGCTGGAATTCTTGTAGTCACGGTACAGCACTGAAACGCTCATATGTGAAAATCCAAACTTTGCTTCTAATTCCGATTGTTAAACCGTGTTAAAAATTGTAAAATTGTGATAACTTGCTATTCTCACAGTAGACGTCTTATCGCTTTATATACGTACTGGTGAATGCAAGCTATGACGTGCATAGGTGGCATTTCTGTGTATTTTGCATAGCCTCCAGTACCAGTTTTTCTAGTACTTCCTGTGTATGAGCTGTTACTATGGAAATAAGAACGTATTAGAAAAGCACGTTTGTATAAACCCAGCTGGTTCCGTGGTCAGAGCCACGCTTATAGAAAATGTACAGTCATGATAAAAAAGTCTGGGATAAACTGTATACTGTACACCCTTGCATCTATTCATTTTTGTCTACAAGATTAAATGCGATGCTAATTCAATAACCATAGTAATTCTACTAATGAACATTAGCAGTAATGAAGGTTTATTATCATTCCTATGATTATAGCATCACCAGACATGTAATTACTTTTAGATAAACTGATAGAAGTGTACATTAACAGGCCCTGTAGCTTAGTTCCCCTTTCCTTCCTACTTACGGCTGCAATCAGTGGCTTGATCATGTAGTCGGAAGCCTGTAAAGCTAAAGGAGAACGAATGTGCGCTTTGCCTAGCTCTAAAGATGAGCATATTGCCGGAGCAGGGTTTAATGGTGCTGTCGGGAAACACTGCTCCTCATGACAGATGGATCATAGCTCTGCTGAAAGTTGAAGCACCTTTGATTTCGGGTTCCACAGCTACTTGGCAGTGGTACAGTCCTGACCTCCCGTGGACCATTAGCAAACACGGAAGGCACTTAGGAAGCCACAGGCTCATCCTGGCGCTAGCCTCGGCGTCGTTTGGAATTTAATTGAGCACAGATGGTAGATAATCTATTTTCCTTACTACATGCCATCTCTCTTAATGGTGCTAGGGCTGTGCTATGCAAATGAGCGCCTTCTCGCTTTATTTTCCAAGACAGATGCAGACAGCAAATGCATCTAAATACTCTTCTCCCCAGAGCAACCATTACAAGACATGTTTTGTTCTGTTTTTATTATAAGATGATGTCATTCAAATTAAAATATATAACCGGGATTTTTTTGTCTGGAGTCTGCTGCTCTGACGGGACAAGTAGAACACTTGGAGGTGTGTCTTTGTGTGTATGAAAATAATCAACGACAGGGTGGTGTTGTGTGGCCCAGTGTGAAGTGGGGTTACTGGTACCACCCTGCAGTTGATCATTTTCTTATAGTAAGCTTGTCCTGGCAGCAGCAAATACATTTTTTTAAAGAATAAGACATAATATTTTATCCATTTATAATTATATTTAATGCTGTGGGAGATCACAAAAGAAGTTAGTTCCTGTAATCACTTATATTATAACAGCTGTGAACAGTTGTTCCTTTTTTTCTCTGTCTTGAAGGTCATAAGACAACAAAAGCAGCTTGTCATGTTCCTGGGAAAGTGTTAAAGACTCTCCTGTGCTGCTTGTTACAAAACACCGACACTGGAGACTCATTCCAGAAAAGTTAAATAAACATCTCCTTACTTTATAAAGAAAACTTAATATCAGTGATTAGGCATTCTTCTTTTCGTCTGCTTATTATGAGGTTTAGATTATATAGCGCATCCACCGTACAAGTCCCTATAAATTACCGGTTACTATAGAACGCTAACCTCTCGGAGCCAGTGCATTGCTATAAAACCTGCAAAGGGCATTACTGATCTGCCGTTCTAGAAAATTATTCAACACCTTTTGAATCATGAATTCAGCATCACTGTGGTAAAACAGGCAAAAAAGAGTGCATATAACCTCAAGAACACACACACAGCATCACATGACTAGAAGATTTATCAGCTGATAAATGTGCTTAAATGTGTTGTATAACAATAGGCTTGTCTGTCTTTCTGTCTGCCTAGCACTGTGACTAAAGAATATATTTGGCCAACCTCTGGCTTCAGCCTGCCCTTCTTTCTCTCTCTCTCTCTCTCCTGTGTGCATGTTTGCCTGGAACTCTCCTTTTAGCCGCCATTATCGTGACCCAGCTCACCACGCCATACGTACGCATCGCACCGGCTGCAGGCGACAGCCAGCTAACAGGTCAGACCTCCCTCTGTCCAGCCTCTTCTCTTCTCAGCTCTTCGTGTGTATGTCACTAAACCATGAATGGATGAACGGGATGTAATGTGTGTGTGTCTGTGAGTGTTTGTATGTACAGGGGGTTAGACAATGAAACTGAAGCACCTGTCATTTTAGACCACAATAATTTATTAGTATGGTGTAGGGCCTCCTTTT
>JAOVYV010000045.1:12437942-12448647 GCA_025674545.1 Hassar affinis | reverse complement strand
CCACCAGGCTGGTCCAGTTTAGCCATGAATCCTCCCACACTAAAATGACAGGTGTTTCAGTTTCATTGTCTAACCCCGTAGTTGGATACAGTTACCGATGACAATGATGCACTGTGCACCAGGTAGTACACGTTCATGTTTTTGGAGGAGTGGCTTTAGACAGAGGATTGAAGGGAGGAGCTGGGAATTTTACAGTTCTTTCAAAATCTAGCATGCTCTTGCGGCTTTCTCCAAAATCACCTCCCCTTGCTTTAAATGCATACTGCTCCATCGTTAAGAATTTGTTTATCGTTGATGTATATGAAATATTGCAATGATTGTTTTTTTTTTATTTCAGTGATATATCAAGTTTTTTATAGGTTCTCATGCTCATAAAGTTTTTTGCACTTTTTTAAGTTACATGTGAAATGAAAGAGATATTTATTTCTATTTAAAGATAGTTATTTTTGGGAAATGGTGCAGAGGAGTATACTGCTACCTTACGGGTCTCCGGTGTCCCCGGTTCAAACCAGAGCAGGGTTACGGCTGAAGTACTGTGTGCAGTTTCATGTGTTCCCTCTTATCTGTATATGTGGATTTCCTCTGGGTTCTTTGGTCTCCTCCCACTGACTCAGAATTGCCCCAAGCTGAGAATGAGGATGCTAGTGATTATATGATGCCCTGCGATGACCTCCTGTCTCATCCAGTGTGTGTTCCTGCCTCACACTCAGTGTTTCTGAGACAGGCTCTGGATCCTCTGCGACCCTGAGCGGGATCCAGCAGCTGCTAAATGATGGATGAATGAATAAAATGTGTATTATTTGCACATTACTTGCAATAGATTCAGTCAGTCAGTTTGTGTCTGGTTAATGGTTTTAATTACAGAATAGTGTTATAATAATGGCTTGTTGACAAATACTCTCAAGCACAGCTTTATACGTTATAACAGCCTTTGTTTAGGTTACCCTGCTAGTGCTTTGTTTTATTGCTGACTGCTTGTCAGAAAAGTTGGCTGACTACTAATATCAAGCATTCCTTCTGAAGCGGTAGTATTAGCTAAGCCAGATACTTAGTTAGCAACATTAGTACAGTGTTTAGATAGCTGTCTTGATTAGCCAGGATTTCTAAGGAATAAGGAAGTAGTAATTATGTTACACCCACCCACCCCCTACCCGCCCAAATTTTCTCCCTTAATTTAGTCATGTCCAATTCCCACCCTTTGGGATTTCTCCCATTTCACACAATAGCTGCCAGTCAGGGAGGAAGAGGCTATCACGTGTTTCCTCCAAGACACGTCACGCTCATGCTGCTCATGCAACATCCAAGAGCGGTGTAACACACTCAGAGGAAAGCACTCCCACCCACCTTCTGTACACATAAGCCCACAGATGCCCATGATTTGGCCAGTGTCTCTCCAGTTGATATGGGAGAGAGTGTATGCTGCCACTCGTTGCGCCACTCGGGAGCCCTATGTTACACTTTAGTGTTATTGTGTTTGAGGGTGCAATAGCTGTACTGTTCAGTCAGTGTTTTTTTTACCCAGGTACAAATGGAAATACTGCTAAAATAAAAACGAAAAAATCGTAAACTAGTACGTTCTTGTTAAAGCTCAATCTCTGTATTCATGAGTCAAGCTTTGCCAAAGTGCAGGTCTTAATGATTTCATTAATAATTTGTTCATCGGTGTATTATAATTATATCCCCAATCATCCCCAGACATCCATGTTATGTGATATGATTAGCTCTCAGCAGTAAAGCAAAAGCTGTAAGCAGTGGTCCTCGTGGTCTCACCCCATCATCACCAGCAGTAAAGCTGAAATTCTCCCCAAAATTAGACCTTGCTCAGTGCCACTAAGGTAACCACGCCGCTCAGCCTGGAGTGATGGATGTTGTCTCACACTGATTGAAAAAGTTGAGCTGGCAGCAGAAATAGTTTTGCAGCCAGGGCCGAATTGAACGCCGTGTCCTGACTATTTTTCATCCCCTACTCATCTGTGGTGCTGGAAATGAATATTTCACCTGGTTCATAACTGACATGCCATCACATTATACAGTAAAGAGGTGAACGCTCCCGTCTTCTCACCCCCAGCTCATTCTCTTACCACATCCTCTGTGTACACCATGTGTGTGTGTGTGTTCCTCTCGATCTGTCTCTCTGTCTCCTTCCAAACTGACGCAAAAGGGTAGTGCTGAGAGGTGCTGGTTATCTTACTTGAACAGATATTAAGCTCCTGTGCCTGTGGTGTGATCTGCCTGCTTGGGGAACAAATGGCTCTGGAAGGAGTTATCCTCTCTCTCTTTTTTCCCCTCATTTCATGGGATTGTTTTTGTTTCTTTTACATTGCCACTCACCATATGTGACCCAGATTTGAATATCCAAAGGCGATAGAAAGGCTATAATTGTAGCCATGGTAAGAAAAAAAAACAGAATTGGAGAAGCATGGTTAATGGCTTTTATCTCTTCCTCTTAGGTAGAAGAGCTCTGGAGAAAAGGAGAGAGAAATGAAAGAAGGATAGAGTGTGATAAAGAGTACAATACCTACTTTATGTATGCAGGACCGCCAAGGGTTGAGTGAAGTTTCCACAGTAGGTGATGATGAGCGGCGGATTAGGCCTTGAAGAAAAAAGTAATCTGAGGGTCACATTAAAAATTCTATTAGAATAATCATTCTTTGCTCTAAGCAGCAAGCGGTGCATATCTGATGAGACACTCAGATAAGTATGGTGTATCTCTCTGGGAAGGAGGCTGAAATGTGTTTCTTGAATTGTTTTAATGGTGATTCTGTCCTTGCTTATGGTTTATAAGCAGAAGATCTGAATAAATAAATGGGCCTGGGTGGCTTGCGCTGAACAAGCCAACGCATGTTACTTCGTTTTGGTTTAATTGAAATGACTAAAAAGCCCAGTGGCTCGATAATTATTTGCTACCTTTTGAGAAAGCCCCAGGATGATGAAGGCAAACAGTAAACAGACAGAATTAAAACAGAAAGTTTGACTAACCTCGCCTGCTCCTGCAGTTTGTTTTGCATGTACACACCTGCACTTTTTGTTGGTTTTGTTCCCCAAAAATATAAACAAATTAGCTATTTAAATTAAAGCAACCTTGATGAACCAATTACCGAGGATGAATTAACAGAGTAAATATGCACAAGCAACCCACCGGGTCCAGTACGCTCCCATGCCATTTGTCCCATTGAGCTTAATATCTGAGCTTCCAAGCACATGACATTGAAAACCAGTCCCTCCTGCGATTTCCTAATGCATCCCTGTAATCTGAGCTGATCTAACAGTCCTGAAAGGATACATACTGTATTTAGCAAAAATAAAACTGTCTCACTGTCTTTAACATAAAAAATGACGCCGAGACTAAAGTTGAACTCGATTTCAGGGGCAGCGACCAGGAAACCTGATGCAGTGGAACCAGGAAAGCCAGCAGACCATACAGTGAAGATTGCCGGAGTCATTGCTGGCATCCTCCTCTTTGTCATCATCTTCCTTGGTGTAGTGCTGGTCATGAAAAAAAGGTAAGATAGATAGAAAGCTTCAAAGCTTTGCAATCTCTCAGTAATGCATGTGTGTTTTAATGTAATGTACCCTGATTTAGACTGTAACATACTGGATTTGATTTGAGGTAGTGCTTCTGTAGCAAACATATCTAAATGATGAAAGCTAAGTGATTGTGTGCACATCGTCACATGAAAGCGAACTCTAGTGAATCTGCTCTGTTTTTCTCTCGACTCTCAAACACGCCCTTTTGTCAGCCGAAGACAGAATAATTGATTAGATTGCTCTGATAAGCGCCATTAAACTGGATGTGGCACCAATGTATGACACATGATGAAATATTAAAAATTTTTTCCTCCATGCTATACTAAAACAAATGAACGCGCATTGATGACCCTGAAACAGGAAATAAGAAAACATTTCTGAAGTTCATTGCATGCGGGGAGAAAAAGCAAAGCAAGATAAGAGGGAAATTTTGATGAAAGCTTTTTTTTTTCCCCCAAAGAGAAGCCTAGGGCATGTTGCTGCAGGGAGGTTTACGTTAGCTCTCGTCCTCAGCTGGAGTGCAAAGCCCTTTGAGTTCTGCACAAAAATACTCAGGATGAAAAACTCTGCAAATCGCCCAGCTTCTTTATAGAGCAAAGAGCCACTAAGACGCACTGTGTAAGTAGGCTAGTGACTTTGGAACAGTCAGGACATAATTGGAAAGAAAGACCGAGACAGAGTAAATATGTTTATAATCCATGTCTTTACCTCGTCTGAATAAGGATATTCATCTCTATTGATTCTGCGAGCGAGTTTCAGTATGGCCGGATATTTAAAGAGGCATGCCTTCATTTTGCCGGCAAAGCAAGACAGCCAGTTATATCAAACTGATTATTTGCAATGCTTAGTTTAGTTTTTAGCATAGTGAGCTTGGCATGTCGGGTGACTAAATAAAAAAATAAATAAAAATAAATAAATAAGTATGACTTGTAAGGGGTATGGACTAATATCATGATACGGTCTGACACATAATAAAGTGTATGTGGTATAGTTATTCGATTAGCCCTGGAATATGTGTTAGTCACCGTCCCAGCGTTTAGATATGTGTAGTGTATATAATATGTAGTAGTATTGAAAACTTTCCCTGCCTGTTTGTCTGTCTGTCTAGCTATACCTAATAAAAACAGGGCCGTTTTCCCAAAAGCATCTTCCTTCAAAAATATATATATATAGACAGTGACTCCTATACAGTGTTATGGATAACATTTATGCTTTGGACCCTTTTGGGAAATCAAACTCTATCCTAACAGCTTTACCTGTAACCCTGTCTTTCTTGATCTTTCTATCTCTGCTATCTAATGTGACAGCAGCAATTTCGCTTGAGTAACAGCTTCCCGTAGTTCCTTTCGCCTGCCTCTCTCTTGTGGTGCATACTTAAGGCCAGAAGAAGTTTCTTTGGCAGTAAGCACCTCAACCGCCTACGCCCCTCCTCGCCCCCATCAGTCAGTCAGAGCCAGGAAGTGCAAGCCCTTGCCCTTACAGCCACTCGAGTAGCTCCTCACTTGTGTCACCATATCAGGTTTTGTTCATTTTCTATTTTCCAGACATTAATCTTTTTACTTTTTCTTTCCTTCCATTTACATTCTCCCCTCTCCACCACTGCTTTAATCCTTCCACCACCCCACTCGGCAGAAGAACCTATCACTCCTACACTTATTACCTGTAAGTAACCACTTTGTGAAACGCTTAGTTGCCATGCTTTCTCTCCACCACACCGTTTGATATTCCATGCATGAAACCCAGTGGCTTCTTCCTTCCTCCTTTCAAACTGAAGCACAAGCTTTCTAGTGTTCTTGCTGTTTGGCACTGAAATAACACGTTTTGTCTGACGATGTCTGTCGTTCAGGATCCACTCTGATATCTTTTGTGCCACCTCAAGTTTTTTGATAGATTGTAAATTCTACACATTTATCTACATAAAAGTGATCCATGAGCACTAACTGTGCTGTATTTTGAAATTGTAAATGAAAACCAATTGCAATGTGGCATTTATTATCATGAGACGATTCTGCGCTGCTCCAGTTTGAAGGGTGATTTAGTTATTTACTGATCCCTTGAAAGTTAATGAATAATGAGCTATTAGTTTTCCCCTTGCTATAAATTGAAGACAAAGGGAAAGCTGTGTGCCGCTCAGACCTTAATGCAGTGGAATGATGACTAACCTGAAGCCTCTGCCATCCCACAATCATCATACAGACAAAAAAAAAAAAAGAAACGGCCACGATTGTGTCTTCTTGTTGACCTAACCTTATTCTGCATCCCGCTTCACCCTGCCATTATTCATTAGGCTTAATTCTTGAAATCATCCTTTTAACCAAAGCTCATCTCACAGCTTCAGTTGGATTTCTTCTCTCCATGTTTTGCTTTTGTTTGTGCATGGCCTTGCTGACAGCATGCAAATCCTTCTTTTGCTTTAGGCTTTAAAAAGCTTGCATTTTCTCTGTTATTAGACTGCGGTCATTAAGACCGAAAGAGCCAGACGTCCCTGTCTAGGCCCAGAGTGAGGCAAGCTGCAGAGGGAGGAGAGAGCAGTACAGCCTTGTGCTTTTAACACTTTCACGTCAAGACTCTGTGCATTTGTATCTGCTTGAGTTTATTTTGGAGTCATAATTAGATTGTATCACACCACCAAGCTTTCAAGAGTTCCTCTTTGGTACTAAATGGTCTTTTAGAAGGAATTTGTCTTGGCTACAGCGTGTGCCAGTTTGCTAGCTGTCACTGTTCCCCAAGCTAGTATTTAAATAAGACTCTGCAGAATGTCTACAGGGCCTGTAGCTAATTCCATGATGGAAGGAACAGGTTTCTTTTTTTTCCATTTCCAAAAAGACACTATATTTAGAACCATAGACTTGCTTTAATGTTACTACATTTTAGTAGAGTCCCCTTATCCAAACAGGGTCTCTTCCTAGTAAAATAGAAAGATTAAAATAACCAAAAAGCACGTTAGATGTACTTAGTCCTTTATTAACTATTATTTTTAAGCAATTCATTTAGCAACATAATATACTGTAGCTGCATTTGTGGTGTGTGTGTGTGTGTGTGTGTGTGTGTATGTGTGTGTTTGGTAACCCTGACTTTAGGTTATGTCTGCTTGTTTCTACAATTTACATACCGCATAAATAATAGATTATAAAAGAAATAGCACCTTTAAATATTATTTTCATTACAAGACGTTGACTTTTAGAATATTGGAGATTTTCTGTTTTAGTGTCTTATTAAGTTTTGGTCTCACATTTACAAAAAAACCCACTCACATTAGACTTTAGAACCTTTTCTATTTCTCTTGAACTTTCTGGACTTCTAAGAGTTAATGGCAACGCTCAGTAAAGTATGTTTTGTCATTTCTGAGAATCGGTGTGGTGGCGCTGCTTTCTCCATCACTCTCTGACCGAGATGCTGCCACAGATGTGGCGTTCATAAAGCCTGTGAGGGGCAGCCTCTGGCAGGAACTCCCTCTCTCTCTCTCGCTCTCTCTCTCCATCACTCGCTAGTGCTTAACAGGAAAGGCACATAGACAGGCCCATTTAACTGGGGCCTGCGACAGAGTGAGCCCCGGCGTGCACAAGCCTTAATTAAATCCTGCATCGAGAGCTCACGCAGAACAAGAATCAAATTAATTGCAACAAGGGGATGTGCATTTGTCTCATTTGACAGCGTCTGTGTGCTGAAGAGGAGCAGCAGGTAGAAGAAGTGCAGAGGGAAGACGAGGCAATTTGCACCCTCTTACCACAAGCCTGATAGATCGGGGAGCCATCAAGAGTCACCTTTTGTCCAGGTGGCTTGTTCGTTGCCAAGTAACCCTCAATCAAGTTTAGCAGTTCATCCCACTGACCCTCTGTAATGGCAAGGGGGTAAGATAAGCCAGCTTAGTAACACTTTGTAAATGAGTTGCCAGCATACAGTAATTTATTCAGTGGGCCTGGCTGAGCAGCAGACACTCCAACATGACTGCAAGTTAATTCATTAGTGTTAATTGGTGGATAGGAGAACACCTGGGGATTTCCATATACGCCCATAGAGCCGTCTGGAGGGAAAAGACATACTGCCAGACTTTAAAGATATTCGCAGAGGTATGTGATGTTTCTTTTCAAGATATAGAAAACTATTATAAAACCCAACCCAAAGTTTGCACTAGGAAACATTAGCATTTTCTTTCT
This sequence comes from Hassar affinis, assembly GCA_025674545.1. Taxonomy (NCBI): domain Eukaryota; kingdom Metazoa; phylum Chordata; class Actinopteri; order Siluriformes; family Doradidae; genus Hassar; species Hassar affinis. Next base: position 12,440,962 of record JAOVYV010000045.1, on the reverse strand, counting down.
CTGCCTGGGGTCAGAAGGCCATTGAAGCTCTTTACTGACAGCCACCTTTCAGTAGGAAAATCACTACGAGATACAAAAAGAGAAGAATGCTCTAACCTTTTGCTAAATAAATGGCAAAGGTTGTTTAAGCTGATTTACTGCCTACACAAATGACCCAGTTCTTCACAAATCAGAACAGAACAAGACCTTCCACATGCTGAAGACCAGTTGTTGACTTTGTTCTACATCTGGCTTTTTTGAGAAGTGAAAATACACAAGCACATAATTAGAAGCCGCTGAGAGGCTTTTGCAGCTAGCAGAGATGGCCTTTCTGTGAAAGCTGTGTCCCCTGGTGCTTTAGATTAACTGCACTCTGTTAATAATACTTATGTGATTGACTGACAGGTTACAGTGGAGCACAAGAAACAAGGGAAAAAATGCCTCAGATGCAGGGAACTTTGCAAAGGTTTAGTCTGTTAGGGTGTAGCTCTTTGTGATGATGTGGCTCCATGTGCGTTGGTTAGTTTTCAATAATAATACGCCATGAAATGTTTTATTCCTCTTTCACCACAGAATTGGACGTTTTAATTTATTAATAGTGATAATGATGACCACTGAAGCAGCGCTGGCAGTCATACACTGAAGTATCAGAAAAACTGTTATACCAGTTAATACTTGGTAGGTCCCACACAAGATCTTGGAGGGAACCATGCACAGTCCTCACGCTGATGTTTGTTGAGGCCCCAGCATTGAATTCCGATGTTACTTGAGGCAGTGTTGCACGTCTATCACATGAAACAATTCTAGCTTGGTCCTGAGTCTTTTTACTGCCACACTGCTGGACTAAGTTCAAGGTTTTACCGGAATTCTTGCAGTCACGGTATACCTTCATATGCTCATACATGAAAATCCAAACTTTGTGGAGTAGTGCCACCTAATGAATAACATTCTACGCAAAAATCTAACAATTCACTAGCCAATATCTTCTGACATAAAAGCCCAAATGTCACAACATTTACATTTATGGCATTTGGCAGATACCCTTATCCAGAGTGACTTACATTTTAACTTATTTATACAGCTGAGGGTTAAGGGCCTTGCTCAGGGGCCCAACAGTGGCAGCTTGGTGGTGCTGGGATTTGAACTCATGACCTTCTGTTCAGTAGTCCAGTGTCTTAACCACAGAGCTACCCCTGCCCTATACAAAATTTCACAGCCAGCATTAATACCACATGCTTTAGATGGACACCAAATTTTGTCAAATTTCATCCATGGGGCGCTGCAACTGACACCGATATTTCAATATCTCAAGAACTGCTTAAGCTACCATTTTGCAATTTTGTATACTCATTTCATATACGTATAAACTCTTGGTTTGATGATCATTCATATCTTTTCATTCATCTTCTGTTTAGTAAATCTAAAACATTAACTATGTGAAGCAGTTCTGTGCAGTTATTAAGTTCCATTATGCTCAAGACTAAGATAAATACTTGGATCCTGCATGTACTGAGAGCTTTGAGATGAGCTTCAGAGAGCTGTCAGTGACATGAGAGAATATGCTGTAAACATATTTCTGTCTCAAGTTCAAATGTAGAAGAGTGCATAGCAAGTCTGAACTGTATTCGGTTTGAGAGCAGCTTTTAAATGTATACAGTTAATAAACTGGGAGCGTGGACAGATCAGAGACATAAAGGAGAGGGGGTAGAGGGTAAGACACTGAGACTGTGTGTGTGCAGAGAGAATTGGTGATGCTATGTGATCAGCTCGGTGTGTGTGTGGGCATGTGGGTCAGTGCTAATGGAGCTGGGTAAAGGATGTTTCTAGATTTAGACCAAGCAGCTACAGTTTTGATGTCTTGGTGGTGTTTTTTCATAGTTTAAGGTGTTACATGGTGACACTAAAGCAAATTTGATCACACATAAAAGCTTTGTCAGTACAATTAGAGAACAACGCATGTTCCAGTAATTTTGAGTTGCAATTTTGCAATAGGCAAATATGCAGGCTTTTAAATGAAGTTGGTACTTGCCAGCTGCTTTCGCACGTCTCTGTACAGCCTCGGCGGCGCTGATAAGTCTGTAGTGTGACAGATTGTTGATGTAAGGTCTTACAAGCGTCTGGCGATGAGCAGCAGATGTTTTGAAAGACGACGGTGTGCATCACCTGCAACAGTGTAATTAAGCTGTCAACATGTAATGTCTTAAGGTTCCTCTTCCTGTATGATCCTTCACGCACGAGATGCACATCTGAATCATAATGCAGTTTGAGTTTACTCGCTCATCTAAACAGGCAGATTATAATTGCGAATCTGGTTCAGTCAATCTTTATTAAGGTCAAAAATTACTTCTCTTTTTTCTCATGGCCAGGAATCATCTGAGGAATCAAGTGAAACTGCAAATGTTGCACAGATGTCTTCTCTGCAAACAGTAAACGCGGTGTCTGTGCCTTGCGTAATAAGCATTCTTGAGTGCAGAATTTTTTTTTTGTTTTTCATTCCGACATCTTCTTTAGATATTATAATTATTCATGGCTACACAAATGTGTTTAAAGTTTGTCAAGGTAAATGTGGGAAAGCCTTGATAGCATATCACATATTAAACATTAAATGCACATCAAAACAATAGCATATCATGCATTTTAAAGCTGTGTAATACATTATGATTGAAAGAAAATGACTCAACCCCAGCAGCAGGTCAAGGTTTAGGTCGGTTTTTCAGTGTGCAGTGTCAGCAGTCAATTATGATCAATTGTTACACTGTATGACCGGATATCATATAAAGAACGTTTTGGCCAAATTCTTTAAGAGATAATGTGATAATGTAAAAATAATAATGATGGTGCGATAACGTGTTCTCCATGTCTTATTATGCAATGATGATCCTCTAATGACAGAAGAAAATTACTGTTATTCTTACATCATCCATCTGTGTCAAGGCCACAGTCACAATATATATATATACAGTACAGGCCAAAAGTTTGGACACACCTTCTCATTCAATGCGTTTTATTTATTTTCATGACTATTTACATTGTAGATTCTC
>JAOVYV010000045.1:12419524-12437842 GCA_025674545.1 Hassar affinis | reverse complement strand
CCCTACACCATACTAATAAATTATTGTGGTCTAAAATGACAGGTGTTTCAGTTTCATTGTCTAACCCCTGTATATACCCAATATTCAATGTCCCTCCAATATAGGTTTTTTCATATAAAAATTCCACTCCCTAGCTTTGCGCAGTGTTAGGACCTGTCAGAGTTTCCATCTGTTGTTGATGGGACACTGTAACACTGTACCTGACTAACTAAAGTCTCTGACATGCACAAAAGTTAACATTAACATCAATACATCCTGTAGAATGAAATAATATTTTACTTAAAAGTGTCAGTCATTGTAGAAAGTGGAAACATTTTTCGGTGAAAATGGGCCAAATTGCAAAAGCTAAATCAATCAGGCAAGTGAGAAAAGGAGTAAATATTGATAGTGAAGCTCAAATAATGCTATTACAACAGTCTCATCCTAATGCACAGACTCCTGCTAGCCGTCATGGGGCAGGGGTAGGTCAGTGGTTAAGATGTTGTTGGACTGCTGATTGGAAGGTCAGGAGTTCAAATCACAGCACCACCAAGCCACCGCTGTTGGGCCCTTGAGCAAGGCCCTTAACCTTCAGCGGTTCAGCTGTATAGTTTACATCAGTCAGTCACTCTGGATAAGAGCATCTGCCAAATGCCATAAATGTAAATGTCATATATGTATCAAGATTCTTTCTTGTTACTAGTTTGGTGGACTTCCCTGTCCACTCTGGTTCAGTCAGAGTAAAAAGGAAACGAGAGGAGAATAGATGACTGGAGAGGAGGAAAGAGATGGAGAGCAGAGAAAAGATGAGTGGAGAATAGAGTAGAGGAGAGACCTAGAGAGGATGGGAGGGATGAGTGGAAAGAAGGGGAAAAGAAAAGATATGACTGGAAAGGAGATTAGAATGTAGGACCAGGGGAAAGGAAAAGAGAGGGCTGGAAAGGAGAAGATAGGTCAGGAGGAGGAAATGAGAGGAGAGCAGAGCAGATGCCCTGATGTCCATCCAAGCGTACAAGTGTAATTTCATAAACCTTGGTCATAGTGTCTGGACTTGTCTTCTGGTCTGTTTATATGATTAAGATTAGGGTTACACTTTATTAGTCCCTTATTATAATAATATTAATAATAATAATAATACTAAAATACTACTACTACTACTACTACTACTACTAATAATAATAATAATAATAATAATAATAATAGTAATAATAATGACTTTTGTAGTTGTTCATTCACAATTTAAGACACCAAAACTGTCATCAGCTGTCTTTTGTCACAGTGGCACTAAATCTGCCACCAATGATCACGTCGCATTACAATCAAGAATAATCCTTTTAGGATTAGTGATTTCTGTCTGCAACCACAACATGTTTCACTTCAGTACCTACATATCTAGGAGTCACTGAAAAATAATCACAGACCATAAAGGGTTAATTCATGCGAAACAAAATTCATGCAAAGCCCCTCAAGATATACAGGCCCTCATTATAAGGATTTCTGACAAAAGTGTCATCCTGAAATAACACACAGTGGAAATGTGTCAGAGAAAACCTAAAGGTGACCCCAGTGTGTGTTTGTAGAACTGCATTTGATGCCATAGTGACAGCTCATCCCAAGCTCCAGTGCGCACGTTGCTCATTTGAAAACCCTTTCATCATCGCCGTACATACTAATAGATCATTCGTCCTGATAATTCACGATGATATTTTTTTGCTCTTCACATCGGTTTGGGCCAAACTGGAATTATATTAGCAGCAGAATGTTGTGTTTCTGCATGATCAATGGATATTCGTGGTGAAAGTACACAATTCTCATCAATTAACATCAATCGGCATGTTAATATCCTTATAAACCCAAAATAGTGCTTTGTTCCTGAGTGGGTGTTAAACAGAATGTGTTGTGCACATCGCTGAGATTATTTTCTCATTGTCTTTTCAGCCACAACGTTCTTTTTTTCTTAAAAGCCACCATATTTGTGTCCAAGTATATTTTCGAATTATTGATGAAGATGCCACAGCGTTCCTGTGCGCAAGACCTCGGCTATTACCCCAAGGTCAGTGTCAGCGCACCCCTGCCAGACGTCCAGATTTATAGCTGTAAATGCTGAACAAAATGGGTTTCTGTGTGGTGGTGGTCTGGAAAGAGTGACTTCCTCAAGGGTACATCTGCAGCTCGGCTCTCCAGAGGCCCTGGCCATCACAGCTTCTAACCACCTACAGCATGGCAGGGGCTTTTATTTATGATTTTCTCTCAGAAAAAAACACACATACTTCTCTTTAAAATCTCTCCATCCTAAAGCTGCATGGTTTCAAGTTTTAACTTCAAATGGACGAGCAGATGGAAAGGAGAAATGGAAAATGGCTCTGGTTGGTTCTGAAAAAAAAAGAAAAGAGAAATTGAAATGGTGAGAGAGGAAGTCTGTAGGGACGGTGACAAGCATAAGGTATGCATGGGCAGTAGATGTGTTTTCCATGTGTCGGGAAAAAAGCACAGCAGGTTGTTCCTGGGTGGTTGTGTACTTCAGTTTGTCCTTCCGATACACACCGTTTTAGCATAGTTGAGAGCCACTGAATAAAATCCTGGTGTTATACTGAAATCTAAATCTAATGGCGCTTTTCCACTGAAAGACGACAAGACAATCTCAGTGCATCGTGGACTCTTAAATGGAGGAGATTCCACCATCTGGACTCCTGAGAGTCGCATTGTAGTTTAAGAAAACCAGGACCCAGGTCGAACTGGTGGAAATGTAACAGGATTACCAAGGTGCCAAAATGGCTCCAAACCCCCCCCCCAAAAACAAAGCTCATCTGACGTGATGAGTTTGTCTCTCAGCTGGTGTCAGACTCTTAAAGCCCCACAGCAGCTTCTCTAGCATTGGCTTCCTTCTCAGGATTGATGGAGCCGACATAGCCACTGAGCACTACCATGTCATCTGTCTCGTATCATTTTCTTTCCCCAACAGCAAGCAGCTAAGAAAGTGCTTTTTTATTGTATGTCAACATTTTCAACCGAGTGTTGTTGTCTATTCAGTGGGAGTTCGAACAACTTCTAGACCCAAGCAATTATTCCATTCTCTCACAGGCATCATGTACAGCCTTATACATGAGTTATAACTGATCTACACTTACAAGAGGATCTGTAGCATCTGATGCCCGACAGGCATTGTCCCTTTCCCTAAAATTTCATCAGAGCTTATCAGGAGGTCTCAGTAGAGCGCGCTCACATTTGTTTTCCATTTCCTCTCCGCTTGCTGTCCTCATTGCACCATGAGACAAAGTGCATTCTGACATTTGCAAGCAAATAGGCTGCTCTCGCTTTTGTCAAATTCCCTGCCGTTTTTTTTTTTTTTTTGAGATAGGGCTTCAATCGCTCCTCCTTCCCAGGTGACTGCATGAAATAGAGACAATTTAAACATCTCAGACAGAAATGGATGTAATGTTCCATGGATGTGGTGCCCATTCATTTTGCATATTACAAAAAAAAGAATATATGTTTCTAAAAAAAAAAAAAAAAAAAAACTAAGAAAGCACAAGAGAAATTTCCTGCAAAGTTATAACTAACAGCATTTACATATCACTTTAGGTTCCATTACTGAGGAGATTGTGTCCGTCCAGATGTTTTGGCGCTATTGCATCTGCTATTGTTGAAACCATTATCATTGACAAAGGTAGAAAATAAAACTCAACTGAGCTTGAGGGACTAAGTTTTGTCAATCAAGGACTTATCTGCCAACTGTGATGTTGCTGATAATGAGCTTATTCGTTCACACACTACACAAGCCAGTGTTTCTTTTTGAGAGAAAACTCTGTAGGCTAATTCAGTACTTTTGAGCTATTATGTGATTCCTGCAGCTTTCATTTCTATGCATTTAAACAGAAAAAAGCTGACACCAGTGAAGTTAGAAAATAAACAAAATGTATGAACTTTGTCTGCCTTGTCTTTGCCCTTCTGTTGTTAGTACTGCAACTTTAATTGAAAGAAACCCGTGAAACAAGTGAAATGCTGTGGTGACTCAGTGGTTAAAGCTGTGAACTACTGATCAGAAGGTTGTGAGCTCAAACCCAACAACACAAAGCTCCACTGCTGTGTCACCAAGCAAGGCTTTTAACCCTCTCTGCTCAATTATATCTATATATAGCTGTAATTTGCTTTGGAGAAATGACTCAACCAATTGAGTAAACGGAAGTACCAGAACAACTGGTACAGCAGTTAATACTTGGTAGCCCCCCACACACCACCCCCCACTTGGGATCTTGGAGGGAACATTGTACAGTCCTCACGCTGATGTTTTTGAGGCCCCAGCATTAAATTCTGATCTTCCTTGCACGCTATCACGTGAAACGATTCTGTCGTCGGTTCAAGGTTTTGCCAGAATTCTTGAAATGCTTATATATGAAAATCTACTTTGTTTCTATCTCCAAAATGGTGGAAACAGCTCTAGAAACTTTCATAGATATCTGTTGCTTTATATACACACTGACGGATGCAGCCAATGATGTGCTTAAGTGGCGTTGCTATTTATTTTGCATTTCAGTTTTTCTGGTACTTCAGTGTAAATGTAAGTCCTGTGATCCTGGGGATTAAATTCCTAGGCACTTTTTTTTTCCCCGATTTTCTCCCTAATTTAGTCGTCTCCAATTCCCACACGTCAATCCTTCCCCCATGTCACACGATGAGCTGCCAGTCAGGGAGGGCGAAGCCATCGCATGCTTCCTCTGAAACACGTGACGCAAACCGCCGCATCTTTTCGAACTGCTGCTCATGCAACTTTCAGGAGCGGTGTAACGCACTCGGAGGAAAGCGCTCCCGCCCACCGGACAGGGTCACTGATTGACATGGGAGAGAGCATATCCTGCCCCTCCCACCCTGAGAGCACGGCCAATCTTGCTCTCTGAGCTCCCGGCTATGGGTAGCTATAGCATCACCTGGATTCGAACTAGCGATCTCCGGATGATAGGGCAAATGCGTTACCGTTGCGACACTCAGGAGCAAAATTCCTAGGCACTTTTGCTTCTAGTGGATTCTGGCACAGACACCAAAAACTGTTTGTTTGTTTGTTTGTTTTTTTCACATTCTACCACATAGAACAGTTCATGTTCATTACTGTAGTTGGAGCAATATAGAGGGGTGGATGTGCAAGTAAATATCAAAAATCAGTGCAGTACATGTAGGCTTGTGTGCTCTAAGACATTGAGCTATATCACCTTTATCTTCCAGTGTAGTAGAACTTCTATTTGCGATGGTAATAATATTTTGTTTGGGGTATTTTTTTAAGGCGGCACTAACATTCTACTGAACCATTAAACATGCTGTGTAAATCTGAGCCTAAATGAGAATCAGTACATTCTGTGAAACTCGTGTGTCTCCCCCTCGGGTGCCTTTTGTATTTATAGTGTTAATAGAACTAATTCCCAGGCCCCAAATTACAGATAACACATTAGATGACAATGTATGTTAAGTGTCACTTTGGCAACAAACAAATTTAGAGAAACAGTTAAACTATTAGCTTCCTGTTGAGTCGCCCACTTGTAGAAATGTCGGGAGGGTGAAGGGTGCTGGCGGCCATCTGGATGCGAACCGAACGCCGGAGACCTATATAGAGCTGGTGACTGTGGGAGACCTTCATTAGCTCACGGCCGTCTATTAGCGGGGACTACGCGCTGCTGTGTTTAAAGGTCACCTGCCGCTTTCTCCTTTCAGTTGTTGCAGTAACGGCATGAGATACAATTATACCCATCAAATGTACCACAGGCTTTCAGTGAAATCACAAGGTCTCGCATTCAAACTCCTGCTGTCATTTAGCATAGTGAGATTTCCCATTCTCTTCAAAGAGATGAAAGGGAGGAGGAATCATCCTTAATGACAGGAATGTGCAATAAGCTCATATTGTTCTCGTTTCCTACATTTTAAATGGCAGGACTCTGTATTGTTTGCTGCTCTTTTGTGTTTGTTCTGTAGCGCTTTAGCTTGCGTCTGTCTCTTGAGTCATTAGTGTTGTGCAAGCTGGAATTTGTCCCCAATTTAACAGCTCCGATTATTTCCCTGTACATGAATGCTTTGAAATGAGCTCAGCTCTGCCATCTTTATGATTATCGTGCTCACTGTAATTTTCCAGCACTTTCTGCAGACACTTTAATTTGTTTTTACGTGCAGTGGGAGAGTGACTGCACGGTGGCAAAACTTTGCCAATGCAGGCGTCCCTTAAAACGAGATGCTGATTTTGATGAGGACGAGAGCTTGTAAATTTTAAGCTGGTATTTGTAAGGCGCTGCAAGAGAGATTTAAGCGACGGCAGTTAAAGGGAGAACTCGGCAGTTTGAAGTGTTCTGTACCACCACGGAAATCCCTCTTCAGTAAATCAGATTTGATTAATTGGGAATGTAAATTAGCATACGGTTGAGAAATGGCTGTTTAAACACCAAAGCAAAATTTATATGCATCTGGTCCGAGTGGTTTTCTCCTTACAAACACTTTGCTTTAGATTTAACGGCTTAATGCTTTTTGTCAGCTTGATTGTTGGAGCGAATTCCTGCTGGACGTTTATGCGTGACTTTATTTAGCTGATATCAAATCAATTACTGTAGACACTGTGACAAGCGTCTGTATAGTGCAGGGGTTCTTTTTGGAAATCGGAATAAAGCACCCTGGCTAAAGAAAAGTGTTTGCGTTAAACCATCAAATAATAATTTGTTATCCAGTTTCATATTGGAGATGGTAAAAGTTCGTTGCGGTTCTCAAAGGGGAGTATTTGTGCTGATTGGGTCAGCAGTGCTACAGCACATCAGCTGGATTAATGTGATGTAATCTAAACAGACAATAAGAAATGCCATGCAGTACACATGGAGAAAGGTGTAGGTCAAGCAGCACAGTCACACTGATAACGTCAGCATCAGATAGTCATTTATCTGCTTCTTTAGGACTTCTTATTGATGCAGCCACTCACAGGACACAAAGATATACACTAACATGGTGTTTAAGAATCACGACCCTGTCTTGGATAAAGGATTTATTGAAGACCGTATGGTGTTAGAAAAGAACAGTCTGGCCATATGGTATAACTGAGCAGAGTTTTCTAATGTAGAACTTTGCTTTGCTGGAAAACACTACAGAAAAGTTAACATTCAGAACAGGGAGCCATGGGATGAGATGGCAGAAGAGAAACGCATTTTTACCCAAAAATCCCTTTGGGCTATGGGAGAGCTTGTCTCTTTTTTCCATTTGTAAAAAGCCCCAATCTCTCTGACCTTCAGCATCTAAATGCTTGAAGGTGAAGAGGAAAGAGAGAGATGGATTTACTTTCATTTATTTATGTTTAATGTGCAGACTACAGGGCCATGTTTGGCTGTCTGCTGATGTCCCTTTTTTTTAAGACCACTTAATGCTGAGCAGGATCCATCAGATTCCGGGGAGTGGACTTCCATTAGTGATAAGACCATGTCCCCAGCCAGGTTCCGGTAAGAGCCAGGTGGTGGCAGCAATGGTAAGCACCACTTTCTGCATTAAAATGGCCCCCAGCTCCTGGACCTACATGCAGGAGAGTGTGATTGCTCTGGAGGGCATTTGGGATGTTCACCAACCTGCTAATCACAGCCGCAGCTTCCATTCGCAGATGATGGCAGTTGAGCTGCATTTATTCAACAGGATGTTTGGCTGCCATGTTTAGGCCATGTGTAGATATCCCTAAGCTGGTTCCTGAGCCTGGTGGACTAGCTAAGGGCTGTTATTAACAGTGGCATCAGCTTCATAGGGTGAAAAAGGGTAGAAAAGACTAGGGTTAAAAAGCCAATACTGTTGGCTTTTGACACCAGTACATTTGAGAGATGATTCTTATGGTTGTTAATTGATTTACCCAGTTGGCTTAAAAGGGTCTTTGGATCGTTTTACCTCCAACCAGACAATATGTTTGGTGTAAGACTTGTTATCCTTCTGCTCAGGGGCCAGCATACTAATTGCAGCTTAATGTTTTCTGAAGGTTTTAAAGACGTCTGTGTCTTAATGCTGGTCTCCAGCTTTGAGGCAGCCCAGCAAAATGGAGCTGCATCTGAACCAACACCATGGCAAGGTTACTAGAGATAAGGACTAACATTGCGTCAGTTTCCACAGCAACCGTGTGTCATCATATCCAAAGCTGCCACATCACGTTTTATTGACTCCTTCAATTAAAAAAATGAAAAAAGCACAGAATGAACAGGCAGAGTTGTTTGAGTTAGCGGTGCGCACATTCATGCCCTTCAAAACTCTTAAGTCAAGCCTGGCAGCGTCACTTAGCCTGAGGTGAAATGCTCTTCACAGAGACTGTTTCTTTTCTTCATCAGCATATTCTCTCTCTCCCGTCAAGGAGATAGAGTGTGTTCTCCTTCATAGTGACAACATGTCTCAGGAGGGCGCATTAGCGAGATGGTACCAGTCATTGTGCAGGTATTTAAGGCTGTGACTGTCCCGCTCTGAGCACTCGAAGAGCGCTGGTCTTGTATGACATTTAATATGAGCATATTTGTGTTCAAGCATGAAGTCAGGAATCACCAATCCATAAAGTGAAAGTGAACAGGATTCTCTGAGTTTTTATGTATATAATTTGTCAGCTGGCAAAGAAAATATGAATGAAATCTTTTTTTTTACTTTAAGGTTGTACTAAAACAGCTGTACATACAATTTTATTTTTATTCATTCTTTCATTTCATCATAATCCTTAATCTGTGGCAATGTTTCATATGTTAGTATATGATTTCTTTGTCTTTGAATGAAGGAAACTTGCAAAGAAGCGTAAGGAGACCTTGAGCAGCAGCACAAGGCAGGAGATGACGGTAATGGTGAACTCCATGGATAAAAGCTACACTGAGCAAGGAACCAACTGTGACGAGGCCATCTCCTTCATGGACACACACAACCTCAATGGAAGAAGTGAGTTGGTTACTGATGAAATTCTGTATTATAAAGAGTTGTCTTTGGTAGCCAAACAAAAAACACAATCTTTCGGCTACCTTCTTAAACTTTCAGGACCTATTGGCAGACCCAGGCTTACATTCTTCACTCTGTATACCTTTCCTATTAGTCTCACTCTATTGTCTGAATCATGCGTAGTACTAACTAAATAATGTGCTTTGATGAACAGCTGAATAACTAGATGTACCACACAGTGAGAAAGAGAAAGAATGAAGTGCAATAAGCATACCAAATTTCAAAATGGGATATGGAAATGTGTTGTTTGCAGTGCCCTCTATGGAAGGAATGTCACGAAATATAGGGCGTGTCTAAAGACTGTGGTAACGATGCAGGGTGCGAAGCCTTTACATCACAAGATATTGCCTAATGAAGTTTTTTGTGTTGAACATTATACACTAGGTGGCACTACTCCACAAATGAATCATAATTAGCTGGTATATTGTACCATGAAAGTTAATCATATTTGGGTTTTGACCTATGGTCCAATCAATTGAGCCGACCCCACTTCATGGGCGCTAGCAAGAAGGGCAACACACACCTAGGAACACGAACCTTATATTCCGTATCAGACATGTGCAGTGAAAATCATACCAAATTTCAGGTTCATTGGTAGAATGTAAGTTTACGATATCATTGACCAAATAGTGATGTGGGAGTCGACAGAAGTAGAAAAAAAACGCTGACAGCATCACTAGCTGCAATGGTGATGTGGTCAATAATCTGGAAGTTTAGTGGGTAGCAAAGTGACAAAAAAAAATCAGAACCATTCAACTCAGTGACCACAGTGTAAAGCTAAGAGCTCTGAGAGCCACGCCTGGTTCACATCTCTGGGTTCAACGTTCACTTGCTTCAGTCTGCACTTCTTTCCTCTTGGGTGTTGTGATGTCTGTTCTCCAGCTTCCAAGCCCATAGAACAGCTGGAACCTTTCTGTGAGCTTAGCTCGAATGAGGCCTGTCTCCTTCATCTATATCCTCCACCCTTTAATGAAGTGTTGACACATACAGTCTATTTTTTCTTATATCATTTAAATTATTTCTAAAGCCCTAAAGTTGCAATAGAGCAGAAGATAAGCCCGTGCTGTGGACAGATTCTAGTTCTTCTGACTTTCTGACAGGTATCAATAATTTCTAGTGGAGAACTCTGATCTCTGAGATGTCCAGAGATGGTTTTGTAAGCAGGACTTAAAACTTGTGCCTTGGACTCCTGATATCCAATAAATCAGGACAAATAGGTGTCTTCACTCACTTGTCCATCATGTTGCCTGTTCATTCAGAAAGCTCTCCCTTGCATTAGCTTTCAAAGACTTTAGTGTAGTCAGGGTTTTTTGGTCATGTTTGAGGGAACACTGAAGCTGTCTTGGTGTGAATTTATACATTTTTACTCCATTTTCAGCTAATTTGATTGATTGGCAGTTCTCCTAATTTGGTCATTTTTGTAACAGCTATATCACAGGTGAGCTGAACAGAGGAAACCGACTGCCGTCTCTTTCATATACATAAGTTCACACATGCCCATGATTGGCTAATGCCGTCCTAGACACCAAGAGAGCGTGGCCCATTTTGCTCTACTGGACACCTGGTCACAGGTGGCTGTGGCATCGTCTGCATCAGTTTATTAGAATTCTTTGCAGCAGCTAGCTTCACAAATTGCATTAGCATTATTATAATTAGTTAGTGATGTTGTGTTTTTAATAGTGTGTTTTATTGTATGATAACGCTGTGCGGCTGGTGCATAAGTAGTCTCATGCTGCTACGTGCTATACATTCTGTCTGTCAGGGAATAAGAAAAATGGAGCAGAGACAGCATCGCTTCTTTGATCGCTTGATAGCGGTTAATAATTCAATCGGGCTGCATCTTCTTTTCCACTCGACATGGCTGAGGAGTGATCCAGCGAAGTGGCTAGCAAACAAGAATAAATAAATAAACACGCGCTCTTAGCGAGCGGGACAGAAGTGCAGCGGACGCCAAGGTAGTTCATGTGTGACCTTATCCTGCTGTCAGCCACCATAGCTGTGACTGACAGGCAGGTCACATCAGACAGTGCCTTCTGGCAGCTGTCAGAGAGCCAGAACCTACCTGCCCACTCTCACCGTCAGCTCTTCACCAGAGCTGAATGAGCTACAGCACTACGTCTTCATTCTGGCTTTCCATGGCTGTTCAGGGAGGGGTGTACTCTATTTTTGTTATGCCTGACAAATATTTGAACTATTCCCCCTTCACATCTCAGTGGGTTTTAGGGCAAATTAGATAACTTTAGACTGCCAGTCAGGGGAATACTGGATGTCTTGAGTCTTAATATAACACTGGGGAATGCACACAGCCATATTTGGTATATGAATATGTAATCTGCTTAAAGAGGTCAAAGGATATTTGACAGAGAAATTCAGGAATGTGTTTTTTTTTTTATTTCAAGTAAATTTACTGCTCTTCTTTTCTCTTTCTCTTTTGTCTTTGATTAAAAGCTGTTTCCTCCCCGTCATCATTTACCCTGAAGACTAACACACTCAGCACTTCAGTACCCAACACCTATTACCCAGGTAACCTCAACTCTGACCTCTGACCTCCACCATACGCTCACGCTTAATTTTATTACCTGCTTGTATCAGGAATAACTACATAATAACTGTCTGTGCTTGTTGTTGTTTTTTTTTTGTTTTTTTTTTAAAAGCTTTACAGTAGAAAGTTTATATTCAATGTGTTTTGCCTTGCAGTTAAGTTTCATCGGCCATCTGTGAGGAAGAACCGTGTCCAATCATTAATGCATGCTATTATAATATAATAATAGATATATGGATAATCATAATATTGAATTCATTCTTTTTTTTGCAGTAGAATAAATACAAGTGAAAATATCTTGCACGTAGTCAAACGTATCTAATATTTATCATCTTTCTTATTTGAAAATATGCTCAACAATCTTAGATTTGTTTGTTTGTCTTATTTCTTATTTTATAAGATATTTTCACTTGCTAAGATATTTTTTTGTGTAAATAGTACACAAAGCGCTGATTACTTTATCCTCTTTCTTTCTCAATCACAGCTGTCAAACTCAAGACGCTCATTTCCATCAGTCCACACAAACTGAAATAGCATATCTATAAACACCCAAAATGCACTCCTACCCAGTGTTTTCTCACTGGAGTATGATATAGCGACTGTCCATCAAACCCACATCGCACGTGTTCCATCTGCCCCACCAGCATGACGATACGCTTAGTTAATAAAAAAGAAGACTAAAACCCAAACAATCATGGGGACAATCAGGACTGCACTAGCTGGGTTTACAATACATTACATTAGAACTGAATTACACATGTATTTGTGTTACTTCTATATAATAATCAGAATATAAGTCAATTCTTCTAGAAAATTAAATTGTGTGCTCTGAAATAGAGCCAGAAGCAATCAGTGCATGGGTTTTACATTTTACAGAAGTCTTGCAGTCTTGTACCAAATGAATATGGCTCTGTATTGCATTTGTATGGAGGTGGTTTTTGAAGACGTGTTACAAAAATGGCTTAAGTATAAATAAATAAATGCACAAATAAATTGTTTACTATATTAATACATTAATTTATGAATAGATTTTTGTCAAGAAAAAAAACAGGCATGTGAAAATAAATGTCTTGAGTTTATTTCCATAGAACAATGTCTATTGGTCTCTTTATGTATTTCTACATTTATTTATTTCTGTATTTCTACATTTATTTATTTCCACATTTCTGTGTGTATTTATTTCCATATTTTTATGTTCATATGCTAATTAAGTGGGCAGTCCTAAATGCACTCTAAAGCAGGATTGGTCAGCTTTTTGAACCAGACAGAAGCAGACGATTCCAAACAACTCTACATGACTCAAGCTAACTGCACAATGGCTTCTGCTGACAACGCTCTGGTGTAGCAGAAAGCAGCCACTGTAGGCCGAGGTAGTAGTAACAGAGCTGAAAGATCCCATCACTTTAACCAATCCTGCTTTAGAGTGAGTTTAGGACCGCCTACCTAATTAGCATATGGCACCGAAATACAGTCATAAATAAATGTAAAAATACAGAAATAAATAATTGTAGAAATACAGAAATAAATAAATGTAGAAATAAATAAATGTAGAAATAAATAAATAGATGTAAAGATACATAAATAGACCAAATAGACGGTGTTGTATGGAAATATAGAAATAAATTCAAGACATTTATTTTCATATGCCTTTTTTGATGACAAAAATATATTAAATAATGTATTTATGTATATACTAAACTATTTATTTGTGCATTTATTTATTCATACTTACGTCATTTCTCGTCCTCCATACACGTGACACGTCTTAAAAAAATGCCACAGAAACACACATCCAGATTTAATTAGCGGTTAATTCCAAATAGTTCAAGATAATAGATAATAGTGAATATAAGCGATGTGGGAGACCTAGCGTATGTATGTTCTTGGTGAGGATAAGTCTGTATGACTTTTTTCTTTACTACTACAGCAAAAAAGCAATGAATACAATTATGTCATCATTATGAGCTATGACTTAAACCATAATCAGATGAGAGAATAAATACAATTATAAAAATGTGGAACGAATAAGCATAATCGCCTAATTGAAACTTAGTTGAGTTTGACACCTGTTTTAAGATTTCCTAAGCTCTGCATTGTTCTTCCTTTTTGGACTAAACTGTCTCCTTTTTAACTGCAGTTCTAACTGTCATATGCTGTAAGGCTGATTTCTGTTCTGTATTCACCTTCACGCTTTTTCTCTTCTTTATAACCTTCAAAAATCTGCACTGGTTTTGAGCAGACCCCTTTGTGCCGACTGCTATATTAGGTGAGACGATATTCCACTTCCTGTTTCTCTAATACCTAGGTTTATGTCTTGTGAGTTGTTACAGTAAATGTGCGTTCCTGTGATAGCTTTTAAGAGGCTCACCAGGATTAATGGACAGTAAGCGAGCGAGGAAAGGAATAGAGAGGTTTATTTTTGTTACTGATGATGGCTTGCTCACATCCATACCTGCCTGCTTTCCTCTTCTCTGTGAGACGAGGGTCTTTTTCTCCCCGAGCTCAGGTTGGCTTCACCCCATCCCATCCGCATTCCGTGTCGTGCGTGTGACGTCACGTATGTCTATGACCTCTCATGTGCATGGACAGATAATGTGGACTGGATGAGGGGGGGTGACGGTGTGGTGCAGTAAACAAAAGAATAAACACATAAAGAAAACAGCCCACGGCCATCCAGGCATCTCTTAATGACAGTTAAAAAAGCCCAGATAGAGCAGTTTGAAGAATATACTTCAATATTGTGCATTTTAGCCTAGGATTTCAAAATATACTGTATTAGATGTTAGAAGTAAAGTAAAAATGCATTCATTTGTGTTAAGCTAAACTTCACAATATGTCATCAAATCAGACATTTGGCACAAATCCACTATGCTAGAAGAGGACCTTAATGTACATGCTTTAGCAGAGTAGCTCTATTCATTGCTTTTTGACTTTTAACTATTAATCTGGCCAAGCAGCTCTTGTTTTATTGTAAGGCAACACTTTAAACACAATTATTGTTACGGTATTTAAATGGTAGGTCAACCCAGCCAGCATTTCAGAATAGACTCCTTCTGTGGACAAGAGTCAAAATATGTCTAGGTGCTCTTGTTTCAACTATCTTGTTGCTTATACCCTGTTTCCTTTCTCTTCTCCTTTTTTCTTCACATTTTAACCTCTTATGTGTCCTCTAAAAAAGTGCCAATTAATGGTAAGTTGCCAGTCTGCCCTGTGTTTTTGGGGGTGGAGATGTATGTGGGTCATGCCGAAGGGACCTTCTTCCCCAAACTGTGTTGCCTCGCATGGCCTTGCGTAGCATCTCGCCCTCCCCTGTCCACCTGTGCAGCCATTAGTTAGCATGGCCGTCACCCGTGGGCGTCCTCTTCATGCATATGTGGACGATGTGACATCCCCCCCTCCCACCTGCACCCTATTATTCTACTCTTTGGTTTCACTCCCACACCCCAGTCACTTTGTTGTGAAGGTGTCTCATTTGACATTGACATTGTCATCGTAACTGCTAAGGTCACCCTCTTTTATTCCATGTGTCACAGAGAACCACAGATGTTCACCCTTTTAACCATCTGTGCACCCATTTTGCCATTGATCCAACTCTGCATAGCAAGTTTGTTTAGAGAACTGAGCTGTCAGGTAGCGTATCAGAACAGGATTGGATTATAACAATGTGCTGTTAGAAATATCTAGACAGGTAATTTATTCAGCATTTCACGTTAAATCTGCTCTATGTATATATTCTATTGTTAGCATTACACATACAGTACTGTGCAAAATTCTTAGCCACCCACAGTTTTATACAGAGGTAGTCCTAGATGTCTTTTTATGTCTTCATTGTCCATGAAGATTAAAGAGGCTGTATAGAAGCACGAAACAGATGTAGATGTGGCAAAGTCTCCAGGAGAGATGTATCAGTATCTCCAGGATGTAGGAAACACCTCCTAGGCACTTTTCTTATAAAACTGTACTAGTTTACCTCAGAGAGATAAATGCAAAGTTTGGACACACCAAATATCAACTTGATTTAATTATTTTTTAGTCACTTTTATATGTTCAAATGTTTTATTTTTGAGGGCATCTATGCTTTTCAGAATTTACACGTGCTAAAGACTTTTGCACAGCACTATACTTACTGTGATACTAATGCTCATTTCCTCATGTTTATCTCATGTTGTAACTCGATCGTAAAATCCTGTATTCATCCATTTCTCTAATGGTTTGTTGCAATTTTGTGAAGAAATGTGCATGTTACATCATGCCTGACCAGTTCCCTCTGGTTTCTCTGACCTGCTGCAGATGAGAACCACACGATGACCAGCGAGACCAGCAGCCTGGTTCAGTCCCACACTCATTCCTTTAAGAAAAGGGAGGCCGTGGACGTGCCCTACCAGACAGGGCAGCTCCACCCGGCCATCCGCGTGGCAGATCTGCTTCAGCACATCACCCAAATGAAATGTGCTGAGGGCTACGGCTTCAAGGAAGAGTATGAGGTAAGATACTGCCTTTATCTGTCTTTTTATCTTTCTTTGTTTTTTTATCTTGCTTTCTGAAGCCTAGCTTAATTCTGTTCCTTCACCCTGCCCTGTTTTTTGGTTTGTTTTTCCTACCCTGCGTCCCTATTCGGTTGTTGTGCATGGAGTGCATAAATGTGTTTTCTATCTCCCTAATGGACTTTTCATGAGCTCTTAATATGCAAAAAGCACAAATTTATGTTCTTGCACTTAGTGCCTGTGTCATCGCTTCACTCCCCCAGCTCCTGTGTGTTCATGCTCCTGTAGTTTGTTGACTCCATGCCCCCCCTGCTTAGCTCTTTAAGGCCCAAAGACAGGAATCTGTTTAACTACCTGGCAACCCCTAAATTATCCTGCTGGAAAAATTAGCTCGTAAATCTGAACGTCCACTGTTCACACTGGCTGGCAGATACACTTGGGGGATTTAGCAACTGAGACTGTTTGTTAACGGCTAAGACAGCTGAGAGATGTCAGCGGTGCCAAGCGCCCGAGTTTGAGCCCACAGACTCTCCTCGTTAAACAAACGGCTCTTTCAGCACACACTCTCATCATCCATTGTCTCAACTGTTTAGATGTGTGCATTCACTTTCTGTCCATTTCATCAGTGCAGGTTCCACCATTCCACGTTTCATGCTCCTCTCCTCCACCTGCCACTTCATTGTTAACTAAAACCAGAATGAAATACATTTTTCAGCTTAAATACTCACATTAAGCCCTCGTTCCAGGCTACCCTGAGGGCTCAATTCATTATGGATAAAGTTTTTTTTTAGGGCAGAGGTAGCTCAGGAGCAATGCTATTCCGTGTTAAAATACACTCTGTAAAATAGTTTATGCATCCAACCCTTCCCCCTGCCCCTTCCTTCTTGGTATAATGTATTCCTTTTATCTTCCATTTTGAATGCTGATTATGCTGGAAAAATGCAACATCATTGTAGTAGTGTGCTTATAGTTTGCTGTCTTTACTCACCTGTCTTAGCTAAATAAACCTTAGAGCTGATGAGGTCTAAAACTGAGCACTAAACTCTTAACTTATCTTTTCCCTGATCCATGCTTCTTGCTTTTCCATACATTAACACTGGGAAGCTAAATGAGGTAAGCAGACATTTTGGATGTGATTCTAAGTTTGTTATAGCTGCTTGCTAGTTGCACTAGCCAGAACCTGCCGGCTTAAAACTGTCCAGTAGTTTGTCATTTAGGTCCTATATTGTGGCTGTCGAGGATGTTCATCATTCACATGTACAATGTTTTCTCATGTATCTTTATTGTTTATATTCAACTGACAACACAAAACCTGTTAATGCTTCTGAGGTAAATCAAGCATTTAGAGATAAAATACAAAAAACTATTTATGAGGGGATCTTGCCTCATGTAGCCTGTTTTCAAACATCTTTTTGATTGTATTTTAAGAAACATACACTTCTGTAGTTATAATTTTGAATAACAGCCTTGCTTATGGACCTTTGTGTCATTCATGCTAATGCTCACCATGCCAGTTTGTTTCTGGACACCATGTCATGCTTTGCTATTAGGATCCACTGTGACCATACATGCTAACAGCTATCCATGCTAACCATGCCATACCAGCATGCAGGAGGTTGTGGAGTTCAGAATGTCCTCTTTTGCAGAGTGTAGCTTACTGTGTCAATTGGCATGGGGTTTACGTTCAATTTTATCATCCAGCCATGAACCCGATTATATGATATCACCACCGATCGCAATGTGATGACACATATATTTAATTTTTTTTTTTAGATTGACACACTGCTTAGCATAATTACTGATTTTAATTGAAACAGTGTAATAGTGTGCAACATAGCAGCTAATCCAGTCAGCTACCCATTGTTAAAGCAGCTAACCAATTTGCTAACATGCTAACTTGTGTAGGAGACAAATGATCTGCCAAGCTGGCTAGCACTCATCTTAGTCAGGGTTATAGTAGTGAGATTGAATATGGAGTGCACCAGTCCATTACAGTGGACACTGCACACAGATACACATGCGTTCACATACTCGTACACACCCAGGGACAGTTTAATATAGCCGGCTAACATTTATCTAACTATTACATGAGTTGGGTTTTCATTCATCAGATAAATTGTTCTAGTGGTGTCATATGATCAACTTTGTGCTTAGCTAATGAAATTTAACTTAAGCCCCACCTTGTTCACTCAGAGGCCACTTTCATTCAGCAAAATCAAGATGTGCACTGAGGACGAATGTGATTTCTTTAAGTAGGATGTTTCTGGATCAATGTATATCAGTCATTTTCTGTACCGCTTATTCCCAGTTACGGGGTCACGGGGGAGCCGGTGCCCAGCCGGCAACTCTGAGCGC
>JAOVYV010000045.1:12399707-12412164 GCA_025674545.1 Hassar affinis | reverse complement strand
GGTATGCTGACATTACCCTGGATACCGTGGCTCTTGATACATCACAAAGACTTGCTGTCTTTGTCACAGATGCGCCAACAAGACGTGCACCAAAAAAATTTTTTTTACTCTGGTATGTCACCCATAATGTTGTGTGCATTGCAATATATTGAGCAAACCTGTGCTCTTACTCTGCTAATTGAACCTTCACACTCTGCTCTTAACTGGTGCAATGTGCAATTAATGATCACTGGTCCAATTTAGCCATGAAACCTCCCACACAGTTTCATTGTCTACCTCCTGTATATTGATGGTCAATGAGTGAGACATCTGTGTTAACTGTCACCTCAGTATCTCCTCATCTTATCTACAACGAGGACAAAACTTTTCCCTTAAATTCTGATTCAAAACATTCATCAGACTAGACTGAACAGTCTAATTAAACAACACGTAGTAGTTTGAATTGATTCTTTTAGGGCTGGTCAATACTGTGTAGAGGAATCTTATAAACACTTTGCACAATTGTACCCGTGGACAACCATTTGAAAGTCTTTTATAGTAAAATGTAGTAGTAAACTGGGATGTGAAGGCAGGGTCTGCACCCCTGGAGCTGAGAGGGTTAAGGGTTGTGCTCAAGTGCCCAGCATTGGCAGCCTGGGCTTGACCCTCTAACCTTCTGATCAGTAATCCTAAACCACCTAAAGATCGCCATGATGGACGGCTTAAAGATTCACTTAGAAATCATGAATTTGGTTTTGCAGCTGATATAAACTGTCCCCTTATGATGGCTAGGACTCATGTTTTACACTCCATCATTAATAATTCAATTCAGTTCAAATTTATTTATACAGGGCTTTTTATAAAATACATTGTCTCAAAGCAGCTTTATAGAATCCTAGAGTAATAGACCGAAACCCTGCTGAGCAAGACAGTGGCAAGGAAAAACTCCCTTAAAGTTCCAGGAAGAAACCTTGAGAGGACCCAGAGTCAGCAGGGACCCATCCTCTTTGGGCGGCCTGGAGGATTATTTAAATACACCCATCACAATTTAAACAAACAAAATGAAACAAAAATGATAACTAGTAATTTGTATGTGTAAATAGCAAAGTAGACTTCATGTTAACACTTTAATGACTTCACTGGGTACAATGGCAGTTTTTTACTATATAGCAGATAGTTATAGGAGGGGTTATTTATTATTGCTCTGTCCAGTGCCACCCAAATGAGGATGGGTTCCCTTTTGAGTCTTCTCAAGGTTTCTTCCTCTGAACATCTCAGGGTGATTTTCCTTGCCACCTTTGCCCCCGGCTTGCTCATTAGGGATCAAATTTAGGGATACAATTTATATAAGTTAAATGTTAGGTTTGGGTTTTTATGTGTTTGTAAAGCTGTTTTGGGACAATTATTTAGAATTGAAATGGAATTGAACTGAAGTAAGCCAAGTGATATTGAGGAGGAGGAGTGCTGCTTGTCTTATGTGCACCAACAACTTGTATTAATATCATGTACATGTGATAAAAACGTTTCCAGTATACATGTTCCTGTTCTGCAGATTTATTTTTCATTATAAACTATACGTTAAAAAGTTAATTTCCACAGATTCCTAAACTAGGTATCCTTTTCATTAAAAAAAAACTTTTCACACCTGATTGTACTCTTAATAGACATCTGAGCTAGTATCAGAATATATTTGTTAATGGTGACCTCAAAGCACTTTTTGAAAGTCGCTCTGGATAAGGGCGTCTGCTAAATGCCTAAATGTAAATATAAGTCCAGTCCAGACCTTTAAAAATGTCAAGCCATGTCAGATTACCTCTCTAAGGCCTCAGGCCCAAGTCTTCAGTACTCCTTGTTAGTCAGAAGATAACATACAACTAAAATACATTACATTAAATGTATTACAGTATTATAAAATGCTAGTCACCATGTATTTGGTTAAACTACAAGTGAAATTATTTAAAATTAGAATATGTAATAATGATATATGTGTCTATGAACAAAAAATCAAAAACAAAAAGGAACTCACTAATCACTCCAATTAGGCACTTCGTAGCATACAACATACAGTATATTTGTCTTAGAGGTCATATAACCCTGATTAATATGAATTGTTAAACAAATCTAGGCAGACTTGCAGTAACTGCTCCACTGAGCAGATGCACTAGAATACTAGAAGAAGATTTGATTATTTCAAAGATTTGGGTATTCGATTGAACACTTTTCTTTTCTTATTTAACTGCTAACCCTGGTTAGGTCACCTAAACACTATTAACAAGTTAAAAAGTTAATTTGTCCCACTAGGTGCACATGCACAGATATGTAAAGAGTGACCGAGTCAAATTCGAGAAGATTCTGCTACTTGTGGCTATCTTAGGTGCCTATGAAATGGTCAGTGCCAGAAAGTTGAATCAGTTTATCTGGTCACACAGTTCAGTGGGAGAAACATTTCCTTACTCAACCAGATGTCTTTGTCAGTCTGTGCTGACTGCAAGTATCACCAGCCTTATAAACAGCACGGCTCCATTACACCCAAAACCAGCTCAGCTGCAGAACACTGAAATTGGAGATCAGTTTTATATGCAAATGAATTAGCTTACCTGGATTACTGAGCATGCTTGAAGGCAGTAGGGGCAGTTGGCTGAGTGTCTGAGCCTCAAGACCTGAATTGAAACCAATTCTTTGACCAGTTTATTTCTTTGTATTATTTTCTTTTTTTCTGTTATATGTGTTGTTTATTTAACCAAATGTGTTTTAACCAAAATTTAAACGCTGCATGGTGTTAAACTGTGGGGAATCTTTAGGCACTCAACCAATTTAAGCTGCTTGCTTTGGTCCCATAGCTCTGAGCATATTCAGTCACCTTAGACTAAAATGCAAGGTCGCTATAAACATGTTCCATGGCAACATGCACAAAAATGAAGGTCATTATAAAAGCAGGGAACACTGATGATGAACAAGGAGATGTCTCCTCTACACTATCAGCTTTTCTCCAGCTCTAAACTTTAATTACAGACGAACTGCATCAAATATGTACAGATAAGTATATAAGATGACGGCAACATAGGAGGCTGTGTACGAGTGGAAACCACAGATTTTTCCCCTTAATATTCAGTTTCTGCACACTGAGCTCTTGCTGGGACACACCATGCTCGACAAACGAAATGAGGGGATTAGTTTAATCCCACAGCGATTGAGCCTATTCCATAATATTACCATTACAGCAGTAGTAAACTCTGTGTGTGTGTATGCGTGTGTGTGTGTGTCTGCGTGTTTGTTCATAACAGAATGTGTCATTACTTAAATACAGTGTTTGTTTGTTTTTACAGACCAATTTAATAAAAAATAAATAAATAAAAAATCTTTATTAGTGAAAAACAAGCCCTAGCTCAATCACAGTTTGCATTTTCCAGCAGCAATTTAAGTTATAATTTTGTTTTGCTTTCTTTATCCCTCAGTGCATTGCAGAGAATTAGAAACAACTATTTCTTTATTACTTTATTACTTCTTATTTATTTTTTTATTTCCTACTACAGCAGCGTCTGTGAGAACATGAGAACTTTCCTTGTTTGAGGAAACATTTATGTAAATAAATAATGAATATGAGACAAATTGATTGTATTCATATAATATCAAGTGATATAAGGCTCTACCATCATTTCATTTTATAACTTTAATTTCTCTCTTTTTTAATTGCAGGGATACCATCGACCAAATCACTACATAGCAACCCAAGGTAAGAATACGCATTCTTTTATCTTATCTTATAGTGTGGTTCTTAGAGGGTTTCATCTCGGACTTTGTTATATATTTATAAACACTCCGACTCATTGAGCCATCTTGTGCTGAAGCAGCATCTTGGAACAATTAATCAGCCTTAGTGTTGGCAGAGGCGGTGGAGTGGGATGGCTGTTAAAGGATGTGAGTAATAAATAAATGGATTAGTGTGTACGTACTTGCGCACTCTGTTGCTCAGTTAATCTGGCGGTCAGTGCCCGCTCTCCGAGCAGCCCCTGGAGGCAGTGCTTGATTGATAGTTAATTGTTGTGAGCTTCTTGGAGGCCGTGTTTTTCCTGCGTGCTGGTGGCTTGTGGAAGTGCTACAGTGACAGGAAACAGCGCAGAACGCAATCACTTCTCCTAATAGACTCACAAGCTGGTATAGTGGCACTGGGAGTTGCATAATTACCTGTTTATTGGAGCATTGCCTGGCCTGTCCACAGAGACAGCTCCATGTCTAAATGGCCTCTTAAGTTCTCTCTCTGCTTTTCCTCACCCTTCTATGCTTTCTCCCGACTTCATTTCCAAGCTGATCCCCAGCCAGCAAAGTCTGGAGTATAGAGTTACATCTGTAGCACCATTTGTATATGACAAACATCATTTATCATAAGAATTCTTAATATAGTTCTTAACAGATTATTGTAGTATGCAGTGTGAATGTACTCTATGTCTGGACATTTTACAAGCCTTTCCTTTAAGTTACAGAATTGTTTAAAAATGCAAAGATTTGAAAAAGACAATTTAATGTGCTGTGAATTAGGCAAAGGTCCAGCCACTAATGACTCTTTGTATTCAATGTGGGCAGATTTCAGAAGAAAAGCTTTGTTATGGTGGGAAAAAGTTAAAAAGCTCAGAAGATTCTGAGATCAAAGACATGTTCTTCAGGCTTTTTGAAGCTTGACAGCACATCCTCCCTCTTTCCCAACCATACGTTCACTCAAAAGGAGCTTAATTGTGTCCACTATTTCCCCCAGTGTTTTTTTTAATTTGCAGTCACTTTAGAACATCAGAGATTATCAGACCGTATCATGTCTGTAATATCGAGTAAAGGTTTTGCTGAGTAGATTATTAATTATACAATACCTAATAGTATCACAAGTGAGGAATAAAATACGACAGGATGTATTAATGTAGGAAATAATTCATTATGGTGTGATGTGATGGGGTCAGTTCCAGCAAGAAATTGACTATTTTCAACACAATATATCCCAACATGTTTTATTTCTACTATACCACAGCAGGTAGCCAACAATTACATTTTATATTAAAGAATGACTTTTTATATGCTTGCATTACATTCCATGTTGTCGAATATCCACGACGTTATAGTAGCTATAAACAGGAGCTCCCTCACCCGCCTTTCTTTTCTCTTTATCTCACGTAGTTAATAAGACAGAAAACGCATCTCATGTTATTGAAAAACCACAGAGCTGTCTGATCTGAAAACGAAGTGCTGACACTGGAGACTCCTTACATAAATGTTTCATAAATAACATGCACACAGCATGTCAAATGTATAAAAAATAAATAGGTTTTAATCAGTTTCTGTGGAACGTCCACCACGCAGTCCCAGCGTAAGTTGTGACTATAGAAATGATCGAAATAGATAAACATTTATTCCTGTGAAAGTTACTGTCAGGGCTGCTGTTTCAGAAAATAGATTATACAACAGTTAACAGTTGTTATTATCATATTATTATAATTATATAATAATATAGCTATTATAATATTAACTACTAATCAGTGTACATTAACAATTGTTATCTATCTTAGTTAATAAAAAAATGTACTGCAAAGATGAACATATTTCCACAAATCACATTTGAGTTAAAGGTATTAAATTAAATTATTAAAAAAATTATTATTCATTTATTTCTGCAGTAACATGTAGACCTACACAAAGGATGTGTCAAAGGATTCGACCGAATCACAGCCGATATTGCTGATATTCTGTATAACGTTATAGCCCTCCCTCTCCTGTGATACAGCTTAATTCTTGTCTAGAACCGAGCATTCAACAGGTAGAATAGATTTCAATGTACAAACAAAAGGATATATTGTATCTCACATGACCTTTCAGACAGCTTAACTGCATCATCATATGGTGACATACGCTAATAACGTCCATGCAGGCTGGGAAATAAAAGCATTTTTTTTATTATGTTTAATCCCATGGTGTGAAATTCCTTTATAAAAATGGAAGAATTTTTGTGCACACGGTCTCTGAAGTCTTGTTGAGAGGAACTCACCGGGACGCTCCATGCGAGACATTTTTCCTGTGGTGACAGTGCAGCTGTCTGACAGGCCGTCACACTATCTGCTGTAGTGTTTCCCTTTCTGAATGCTAGAGGAACTTTTCCAGTCTAATTGGGGAAGTCTGACTTCACTTATAGGTGAACAGGGCTTTTTTAGTGTATCGGCAAATTATAGCAGAATTTGTCAGTTTGTACCTGCTGTTCCTGGCTGGAGTACTCACCCTGCATCCCTCCAGTGCTTTCCAAATGTCAGACTCTGTCAATGATCATGACTTCTGAGGCTCTTATAAAGAGTGTGTATAGTATGCGTGTGTATGTGTCTGCAATTTCACTCTCTCCTGCTGTACACTTGAATGAGAGATTTGTTTAACAGACAAAAGGACAAAGAAAAGTTTTTCAGTGTTTTCATTGATGGACTTAATTGTTAAATATCAACACATCTAGAAATTGGCTGTAACACACTCAGAAAAAGTTGGGACAGAGGTATGTTTACCACTTTTTAAATTATACTTTTTAATCATTTGGGAATTGAAGATACTAATTGTTGCAGTTTTGCAAATGGAATTTTTGCCCATTCTTGCTGTATACAAGACTTGAGCTGCTCAACAGTCCTTGTTCACTGTTATCTGATTCTCCTCTCTGTGATGCACCATACATTTTCAATAGGAGAAAGATCTGGACTACAGGCAGCCCAGTCAAGCACATACACTCTATGTCTATGAAGCCACGCTGTTGTAACTCATGCAGAATGAGGCCTGGCATTGTTCTGCTGAAATAGACATGGACATGGACGTCACTAGAGATTTATGAACAGGGGGCTAAGCTTTGACTAGGGGGGTCTAGAGGAGAATTTAAGGAGAATTTAAAAAATGACCCAAAAACATTCTGCATTATGCAACTGGCATAAAATTAAAAACATACCGTTTGGAGAAATTGCCTCATAGAAGCAAATTTCTTTGAAGAGACATGTCATTCAAAGTGTGTATTAGGTGTATTAGTTACAGATCTTATATGACTTAACTACTATACATCCACTAACAAGAGGTACAGATCAACAAAAACACAAGCAGTGTTACTCCCACTAGCACAGGTCCTAAATACACGACTCAAATACTGAGAATATAGACCAGTAAATACATCAAATAATTTTTATTATGTGAAAACTTTTAGTTCATGCCTAGAACGAGTAACAAATCTATATAATCAAACTGACTATCTGGCTTAAACAATGCCCACTAGCTTCTTCTGTCCAGTCAAGGTCACAGCCTCCTTCTTCTTTTTTCTTCCCTCTCCTTTAGTAAGAAGAATTTTTTAATCAAATGCCAGTTAAACATTATTTAACTTTATGTGTTTTATTTAAACTGTAAAATTCCTCTCAGGTGACTGGCCTTTGGAGGAGCTGCTGCCTTTACCAAAAAGTCTCCTATATCCTTCTACAGGTAGAATAATAATATGGGGTTATGAGGAACATTTAACTCATTATAAACAGGTGTCTGTGAAATATACAGTCATAAAATCAAGAGAGAACAAGCCATCTATTCATGTCTGCCCTAAATACTACAATGTTTAATACATAACTGTTTAATTGGATTTTTCAGTAGGTTAACTTTACATTCATTAATCATCAGGGTTCCTCGCTAGCATAATGCAGTTACCACTAGTGCATCAATGATTTGTATCATTTAATGTTTGCAACAGACATTCAAATAATGTATTTTCTTTATTTTTGTGTTGATATTACACTCGCCTTCAGACAGCCTTCACCCTCCACTCACACAGAGCCCTTCTCCCTCACACACAGCGTGTTCAGTATTTTAGTAAAGTGGTGCAGAGTGATAGGTGCTCACACATCAACCAGGTTTCAGGGATGTTATTAGGCAGCAGCAGCTTCCCACTGGTCCTAGTGCGTCAAATTTCTTTACATCATGAATATGGAGACAGATAGCACAGTTGAATAAGAGGGAATACATCAGAAAAACTATTGACGATTTAAACTAATAACGCAATAACCCTAGAGAACATTTAGGGGTGGCCCCCCTTAAACAGGTCTAGCGACGTCAGTGGAAATGGAGTTTCTGGGAAAAGATGTTGTCTTGATAGCAGCATATGTCTCTTCAAAATACCAAAATAAGCCTCAGCATCAATGGTACCATCACATATATGCAGATCAGCAATTCCGTGGGCATTGATGCACCCCCATGCCATCACAGATGCTGGTTTTTCATTGCACTTTTCGTTGGTAACTGTTTAGATCGTCTTTTTCATTTTTGACATGTAGAATCTGACATCCGTTTTTCCCAAAAAGGGAACATAGATGGATGGATGGATGGATGGATGGATGGATAGATAGATAGATAGATAGATAGATAGATAGATAGATAGATAGATAGATACTTTATTGATCCTGAAGGAAATTTTATAGCAGCCAGTAGCAGTCACACAAAACATTACGTCTATCATCTGTATAAGTAGTTATTATCTTAGAGTGTGTTGCAGGCATCACATTCTCATGTTTTTATATGTACAAAATACAATTATGTTTGTCAGTGAAAACACTAAAAATGTTTTCTTTGTACTTTTATTTCTTTGTACTTTTATCTTTAAACTTTTATTATTAAGCAATTTAACACATTACACTTTTTAGTTTTTATTGTGTTTTTAGAAACTTTTCTGGAAATAGGGTTTGTACAATATAGTCTGCAGTTAAGGAGTGAAATCAGGAATAAACCTGACCTGTTCCAGTAAGTACATGTAATAAACAACATCAGACAAGTCCAATAACGAGCAAAGCTCTCTGGTACAAGTAGTAATTTCGGCTACTTTCAGAGCAAGCCAAGGGGTTTGGTAATGCAGATGTTTTGTCTTTTTTGTGGATTTGAATATGTCAAATCTCTTTTCCCTCATTTGTTTCTGTTGGATGTAATTTACTTTGGCTTGGAGGTAAAGCATCAGCAGTGGAGGAGGCGCACACAGATTTGCATGAGCTAATTAGCTCGTCAGCAGTCATTTTATAACGCGCCTGTTGATTAAAAACAATGGTAATTAGAATTAATTAACTGTGTGATTTTAATTCCTTGCACTGCGTCCTTATTGCTGGATATTGGTCTATTAAGGTGTTTTGGAGCTTAATGGAAATGTAGATACACAAGCCTGTCGGCATTAATTTGCATATATCTAATGTTCAATTAAGTCCTCTTGCTCTGAAGAATGTGCTGTAGGTCACCTGGTGTAGACGCAGAAATGCCTGTTCCTTATTTCTATAAGCATTATCGGTGTCTCTTTCTGTCTCGGCTTCAGGACCCATGCAAGAAACGGTCTACGACTTCTGGAGAATGGTGTGGCAAGAGAACACGGCAACCATCGTCATGGTGACTAACCTGGTGGAAGTTGGCAGGGTATGTTAATGAGTTAACTGCAGTGCTTTATATCTACTAAGTTTGATTTTTTTTTCTTCCTTGAAAGCTTTAAAATGATAAATTGTGTAAAAAATAATAATATTCATGATTATATAATTCTGTTCATGATTTTATCCACTATTGAGTTACATCGATAAACAAAATAAAGAATGCTGTACCGTATTGCAAGCATTAGTGTTTTAGAAATTGAACAGCAACCTCTTAACAACATACTGTTCACATCACCCGGGGTGCGTCGCTTATTTATGACAACTGTAAGTATCCATGTGCATTATTTACCAGCTATAGAGCAAGACACACAAAACTGTCCATCTGTATACTGTTGAAGATCCCAACAGACCCGTGTTCACACTCTGCCATAGTTAAAATCTGAGTACATTTCTCAAATTTTCTGCTGCTCTTCACTGGTTTCACATCTGGTCCCCTGCTGATGTTGTTTAAAATACTGTGCCTAATGTCCCAGCAGACTGTTGCATTCTTTATCAAGCCTAACTGAGTAGCCACCCGTCTCGACGGCAGCGAATCACGTCCCTCCCTTTTCATCATTGCCACCATCTGCTGTGTCTCATTGCTGATGAACTCTGGGATTTGAGCTCGGCCCACTCCGTGTCCTCCATATTCACACCAAGCTGCTTCTCAGCTGGACAGCTTCTTTCTACTCCTTCAAAAGCACAAACCCCTCAAGCGACCCAAAGAGGGAAGCAATCATTTTTATTAACCTCTTTAACGAGCTTCTTCTTAAGCCACATGCAGATACATATACCCAACACATAGCTATACACAGTGTATACAAGTATACACTGAAGTACCAGAAAAACTGGTATGCCAGTTAATACTCATTAGGTCTCCCACAGGATCTTGGAGGGAACGTTGTACAGTCCTCACGCTGATGTTTGTTGAGGCCCCAGCATTGAATTCCTATGTTACTTGAGAAAGTGTGAAACTACTCTTGCCAGCTGAGTCTTTTTACAGCCACGCTGCTGTCTTAAGTTCATGGTTTTGCCGGAATTCTTATAGTAATGCTCTTATGTGAAAATCCAAACTGCTTCTACCTCCGAATTGCTATGACCCATTCTCACAAGCTCCAACTATTAAACAGTGTTGAAAATTGCAAAACCATGATAACATGCCATTCTCATGGCGGAAAAAGCTCTAGAAGCTTCCATAGATGTCTGTCGCTTTATATACGGACTGGTGTACGCAACCGATGCCGTGCATAGGTTGCGTTCCTATGTATTTTGCATGGTACTTCATTGTACACACATATGCATAATGCAGTTTAGTCCTCTCCTGAGCTCATTAAGGCTGATACAGTTAATCTACTGGATATGCATGTCATGTTAGTGTTAAGGGGCACTTTGTAAGGAACAGTGTGTGTGAAGATGATTTAACTGTACAAGGTAAGGAATAAAACACAACAGTGTATCAATGAAACAAGTTCCTGTTATCACATGACATAGCAGCATTTCTTACAATCACGTAATGTTATTGACAAACACTATTATGTAAATGTAATCAGCACATTCTTGCCAGTCAGAATAAAGCTTTCGGCAGTGCCGGGGTATAATAGTACATAACGCAGCTGCTCTTTTTTTTCATCTTAGTGCACCTGCTCATGTTTTCAGTGACCATACCACACTAAACCTTGTCTTAAACTGCATTACACACGGATTGTTGATTAAATTTGAGGATTATTAACCATGGACCTTGTCAGCGCTAGCGTACTTATAAGTACTGCAGGTCATTTTTTTGGATTGTTAGCAAAGGTTTATCCTTCATGACACAGTTATCAACAGATTCTAGCCATCCTTGTTTTATACCTAATGCTTTAATCCAGGATATTGGTTTCCTTAAGTCTATCCCTGATTTGTCTATGTTAGCATATCTGGTGGCTGTTAAAGGAGCTGAAATCCACAGCGAGACTGAAACACGGTGATATCATTGTGCTTTAGGATGCCCATGGCAAGTGGAGGACTAATCCCTAACATTCCCAATGGAAATCTGTGGCTTGGACCTAATAGGATTTCTAAAACCCCATCTCAATATCTGACAAGAACAAAAGGGGTCTCTCCCAGTTCAGCACAGCGTCACGTTTAACTCATTAATAAGTTATTAAAGTGCAAATGGAATGATAACGCTGAGTGAGCTGTAGTTAGGCGCTGATAAACAGGAGACCTGTTAAACCTAATCCGGTCACTGATGAGGAAAATTCCCTGATGTAGAACTGTACAGAGGTTGAAAGAGTTCAGTTCAGCATGGACAAGCCCAGATTATGCTGAATGATCTGACAAATATGAGGATAAATCCATGTCAAAATAATGCTTCCTCTTTTTCGAAGATTCTCCAGCCATAATCTCATTTTTGACAGATAGAGAAGCGCAGATAACATCTCTCTACCGGTGTTTTTCTGACAAGATCCGTCAGGCGCAGCTAGCATGACTGTGACTGTTTCCAAACACCCATTAAGCCATAATTATTTCACCAATTAGCCTAGTCTTAATAAGGCCATAAAGCAGGGAAATGTAGTA
The DNA here is from genome assembly GCA_025674545.1 of Hassar affinis. NCBI lineage: Eukaryota > Metazoa > Chordata > Actinopteri > Siluriformes > Doradidae > Hassar > Hassar affinis. The sequence goes on along the minus strand of JAOVYV010000045.1, from coordinate 12,400,210 downwards.
AAGAAGATAGAGAGGCAGAAAAATGATAATGGTGTCAGAGGCAAATAAAGAAGAAAGCAAAGTGCAGCATAATGTGAGTGAATGAGAAAAGAGGGCAGTAAATGATCAAACGGAAACAAAGCAAGAGAATCGGTCCCAAGGCTCCTAAAAGCATTCAGGGCAAAATGGTATTGATCATTGCAACATCAAGGAAATAATACAGACAGTGTGCTGTGGTATAAAAGTCTGTTCTTTGTTTTTCTCATAGTGAGGAAGGCTGGCCTGATTATAGCGGGTTTGCTCAGACCCTGTGTGTGGACCAGGTAATGAGAGAGTTCAAGAGCAAGCCACTGGGGGTAATTAGTCAGGGGATCATCAGGCCCAGAGCCTTCCATGTATCTGGGGCACTCAAGATGGGAGCACTGGCTGACGAAAAGGAATACAGCCGTTTTTAGTATGCTCCATGGTTTACCTCTTAAAGCTCTCAGTTAATTCTGTGTGCAAAATATCTTTAGTGTGTATGT
>JAOVYV010000045.1:12377943-12390238 GCA_025674545.1 Hassar affinis | reverse complement strand
AGTCTACATCCACAGAAGAGCTGTGGTTAGTTCTCCAAGATGTTTGGAACAACCTACCAGCCGAGTTCCTTCAAAAATGGTGTGTAAGTGTACCTAGAAGAATTGATGCTGTTTTGAAGGCAGAGGGTGCTCACACCAAATATTGATATGATTTAGATTTCTCTTCTGTTCATTCACTGCATTTTGTTACTTACTTAACTATTAACGCTTCCATTTTTTAAAGCATTCTTAATTTACAGCATTTTTTCACACCTGCCTAGAACTTTTGCACAGTACTGTACATGACTGACAATATTTCTTTGTTTAATGCTTGATCCGTGAGACAACTGCTGATCCCAGTGTTTCTTTGTTATCAGCCTCAGGACGGGTACCGCATGGTCCAACAGTTTCAGTTCCTGGGCTGGCCCATGTACCGAGACACACCTGTGTCCAAGCGCTCATTCCTCAAATTAATCCGGCAGGTGGACAAGTGGCAGGAGGAGTACGATGGAGGAGAGGGACGCACTGTGGTGCACTGCCTGTGAGTCTTTCTGTCTTTATTCATTTCTGTAAACAGACACGTTCATATACAGGGCACAGGGGACGTATCAAGGGAGGACATTATATTAAACTGAAACTCAAACAGCCCTATTCATGCTGTAGGAAGTTTGTTAATGTAACTGTAAGGGTTTTGACTGTGATTTGGACAGGATATCTGTTTAAGTATCTGTATAATTGGCCAAATTGCAACATTTTAGCCAGGATGTACAGTACATGTCAGGGTTACAGAACAGGAATAACACTCGATAACAGTAATAACACGGTGCACAGCCATGTCTATTTCCCACTTTAGTGATCACATTACCACGAGATTGATTTGAACATGATTATTATCACAGAGAGAGGTGTTGCGAATGTTCAGCGAATGTTCAGCGAATTACAGAAGATCATTTACTTTGTAATTATTGTCGGATTTTTCAGGCTACAGACGCCGCAGTTTGGTACTGGATTAAAAACCACAAATACAGCTCGAACAGGGAGATTTTAGTGAGATTTTACCTCTATGTGTCGTAAGCACAGACCATTTTTTTTCATTCCATTTGTAAATGCCTCATTCCAAAATCTTTTTGTCCAGATATGGCACACAGAATTGCAGTGTGCTATAGCAGTGGTAGTGTTGCCTTAGGTCATGTTGTAGAGTTACTACATAAATTCAAATCAAACCTCATTCTCCAGAATTAGCCCAAGCTTCTCCTGTGACTCTTTCTCTCAGTGCTTTGTGTGTGTGTGTGTGCACGCAATCCCGCCAATACGTTATCTCGCCTCCCATTTCATAGGGATCACAATGGTAGGCAGATTCAGTGGTGTCCTGCTACCCTGAGGCCCTGCCTAGGTAGGAAATGAGATCAGCTTGCTCGAGAGAGAGTGTGTGTGTGTGTGTGGACTTGGCTGAGGTGGAGTTAATCTGGCCCAGCACTCCTGAGACCAGGCCTCCATTCCCTTCCCATCCACCAAGTCACCACGAAAAGACGATCCATGTGACTCTCATTAGATTCCCGGCCAGACTCCAATCTCTGCACCCTCTCACACACGCACACACACATTTCTCCTCCATTCAGACAGCAGAGGCTTCTTTAAGTAATATCACTAAATGTTACCCACCCTGTACCGCCCTTCACCATCAGCAGAAGTGCAAGCAATTAGCCAAGGAATGTTTTTTGACATAATGAGTGCTGCTTGCCCTGACAGTCCAAACTGAAATATTCGTTCTGTCCATGTGGGACCAGTTTAAAACTCAATTTAAGACCTTTTGTGGTTGTTGGGGATTATAAGAGGCTCTATGAGTTCAATGGTAATGTTTCTTGAAAGCCAGAGTCAGTTCTCCTAACTTCTGAGGCATGGAAACTTGAGCTGTGGCGTGTAATAGGGAACAGGAAACAGCCCCACTGAAGCTTTTAACTCACTGTGTGTCAGATCCTAGAGGTTTTGTGCAACAGCAGGGGATCAGAGGGAGAACAGCACCACCTAGAGGTCACCCTGTAGAACTTGTTAGTATGTTAGTGAAGCTTTGAGAAGCATTTATAATTGTTCAAAAATTATTCATATATTACACACAATTTAATTTAAAAAAAGGTAAACTGGCACATTTTATATTCATTACATATGAAGCAACATATTTCAAGCATTTTTTCTTTTCATTTTGATCATTATGCCTTACAGCTCATGAAAATCATAAATCCAGTATCTCAGACAGTATATATATGCCATTCATCACTTGGTCTAGTTCAGCACAAGTGACCACAATCATGGTTCAGACTGCTGACTCGACAGTTGTGGAGAAGACGATCATCAACACCCCTCCACATGGCCACAGAAGGTCATTGCTGAAAAGGCTGGCTGTTCACAAAAGAAATATTCTAATCATCTGAGATACTGGATTTCTGCTTTTCATGAGCTACAAGCCATAATGATCAAAATGAAAAAAAAAAATGCTAGAAATATGTCTCTTGATGTGCAATGAATATAAAATATATGACTGTTTACCTTTTTAAAATTAAATTATTTACCTTTTATTATTAAATTATTATCTTTTCCATTATATTAAAATTTTTTTAGACTAGTATATAGTGAAATTGCTTCACAATTTTGCCCTTTGAATATCTTTGAATAGGATTTTTGAAAGTTTTCATGAATTCTTGGCCTATATATATATATAAAATGTTCAAATGTACTCTTTCTCTCTCTGTTTCTCTCTCTCTCTGTCTCTCTCTTTAGGAATGGAGGTGGACGAAGTGGGACTTTCTGTGCAATCAGTATTGTGTGTGAGATGCTGCGACACCAGCGCTCTGTGGATGTGTTCCACGCTGTCAAAACACTGAGGAACAACAAGCCCAACATGGTAGATCTCTTGGTAAGCATCATCACTGGGGAGCAGTACAGATTTCATGCAAAAAATTGCTCCAGTTAACATTATCTCCAGCTCTTTATCCTGCATGCGCATGACAGACAGATCACAAAAAGCTTTCTGATGTACGCATTACTAGTCTCAGGATACCGTATGCATCCTTGATGCTTTTAATAAAGGAGCAGTCAGATACACAGAAAAAGAGCAGAATGTAAAAGATATTCATTTGAACCTTTTTTGTGAAACGCAGATAACTGATCAGTCTTTCCCTTTTGTCAGACTTGGTACACAGACAGTTCTAGGATTATTGGCCCCAGGGGCAAACTGAAACAATCGTTCAGATCGGGAATTTCACACAAACCGCCTCTGAAACCAGACCTCTAAATTTGTAGCCTAACCCTATTTGTTGATGTAACTAGACTAGTCATAAATTTGGCCACTATATTCGTCTGTCAGAATAGTTATCCGGATTACAAAATACAAAGATTTTCTGTATAGAATTTTCAGAATGCTATGGCTATGGGTGATTTCCCAAAAACCCACTAGGAACACACCAAACATAGCACGTATAAACATACAAGGTTAGACACACAGCAATTAGCGAACACTTTCAAAGAAAAGAACAAGATACAGAGTAAGCTCAAATATTCAAACGATTATCTTTACATTCAACCATCATGCATTTCAAAAGTATCAGAAAACTTCACACACACACACACACACACACACACACACACACACACATACACACAGTAATCGAACATAAGCTACAACAATGTAAGTCAGTATAATACAAATGTCCAGAAAGCACTCCACTGCAAGAAGGTTTTAGATTACAAACAACACAAAAATAAACCCATCTTTGCCTTTATTCTGAGCGCCCATATCGCCGGGTGATCTAAAATGTTAGCAGTTGAGAAACCATGTCACTGAGTGATGTAATGACGTAATGTTTGGTGTGTGCACCCTCATGCCAGAGACATTGCAGAGAGAGTAAGAGTCGCACCTGATACATGAATTCTGAGAAATCATTCACTCGTTCCTGCTTGCTATATAAGTTGACTGTACACAGCAGGCCAAAACGACCCTCAGGCCACCAGGAAATGTCCCACTGCTCCCGATGAGCTGTCTCTGTAAATATGGGTAAAAACGTTCTGAAAAAATGTCTTCATCGTATGAAAATAGGAGCAAAGTCTAACCTTTAATCGATGTAAATGTATCTTAAGAAAAAATTGAAAATACCAAAAATACTTACAGTATACAAAATACCAGTACACAATAGTCCTCTGTCCCCAGTAGTGGACTCCTCTTTTCAGTTCACCTCACAGTTTTTCAGTGGAGTGAGATCTCTCCAGCTTGATTCTGCAGCCATGTATGTATATATTTCTCTGTTGTGATTATTGTCCTGCTAAAAGATCCTGACATGACCCAGGTATAACATCTTGACAGAGATCAGCAGATATTAATGGAAAATCGTCTAATAATGCCTTATTCCCTAATAATTTTGAAAGAAAAACAGATCCGGAACAGTAGGGAGTTAACAGTAGGGATTGGGCTCTTTTATGCAAAACCATCCTCCTTTTGAAGAACTTCTAGCTAAAATACTTTGTGACTTATAGGGCTTTGTTCAAAAATACATCTTTGAAGAGGGATTCATATGGTCTTAAAATAAAATTGCTTTAGATTTTCACTGTCAGATTTTCAGTGTGAGATTAAGCTAATTAACTACAAAGGCATTTTATCATAGCCTAACTCTAGACATGTATCTTTAAGGCTTGGTGCTGACATTGCCGCTCGTATATAGTTTGAGAGGATTACGGATATATTAGACAAACTAGAATAATTCATTCATTTCATAAGTGTTTAGGCTGAGATTTGTACACCACACACATTCACAGTTCATTCAAATGTTATTGGTCACACACAGACACACACACACATACACAGCCATATGACATGCAGTGAAATTCTTTTACAGCTGTCCATGGTAGAAAAATGTACATAAACCAGAATTCGCTTGTTTTAAGTAGGTAAATTAACTCTATTCTTGTACAGAAAATTTTTAACTATAATACAAAGGATATTTTTTATCCAGGTGAAATATACACTGAAGTACCAGAAGAACTGGTACTGGAGCCTATGCAAAATACATAGCAATGCCACCTATGCACGTCATTGGTTCCATCCGCCAGTGCGTATATAAAGCAACAAAGATCTATAGAAGCTTCTAGAGCTGTTCCCGCCATGAGGATAGCAAGTTATCATGGTTTTGTGAATTTCAGCACAGTTTAGAAGTTTGAGCACGTGAGATGGGTCATAGTATCTCTGAAGTAGAAGCAAAGTTTGAATTTTCACCTATGAGCATTTCAAGGTTGAACCATGACTACAAGAATTCCGGCAAAACCTCGAACTTATGACAGCAGAATAGTCGTAAAACATCAGCTGGCGATAGCCGTGCAACCTTTTTCTATTTATTCAACACTTCCTTGGGTTTACTCTGAGCTGGAGCTGCTGTATCACCCTAATTTACCCCAGAGGGATCAATAAAGGAATCTTTAATGAATTAATTAATCAATAAAGGAATTTAATCTTTAATCATTTATTGATTCACTGCTGGGGCGTCAAGAAACATCAGCATGAGGACTGTGCAACGTTCCTTCCAAGATCCCATGGGGGTCTTGTTATACCAAGTATTAACTGGTATACTGGTTTTTCTGGTACTTCAGTGTATTCTCATGCTGTATACCATATCCTACCAGTGAATACAAAGCAGTCAATATATAGTCACACTAAGTGCATTTTCAATTGACCTTTTCTATATATTAACAATTTTCTGATACTCTTGTGTCATAAATATGTCTATTGATTTCTCTTATTGTATTTCCACTGATGGTTGTGTTCTGCATTTTCAGGATCAGTATAAATTCTGCTATGAAGTGGCACTGGAGTATTTGAATTCAGGCTAAGTGGCTGTCCCCGTCTCGCCCCTTGCTGTCCCCCGGCCCTTTCTTCCCTCGGATAGAGACTATACCACACATGAATGTTGAAGTGCTGGACTGGAAATGTGAGGAGGTGTGCTGCTTGGATCACCGTGACCACGTTGTCGGCTGATTGTGGCCAGAAAACCGTCTTCAGGGTCAAACCAGAGGACAGCATGCTTGCACTGCCCAGCTGAACCATCTACAGTTGAACTCTGAACTCTAACCCTGTTCCCTCACTTGTCCCTTCTGCTCTCTGTATGTACATTTCAGCGTGAGATGGACAGGTCACACACTCCCGCACTCACGTGACACATCTTCTGTTCCACAAGCACACTGATGTACTTTACTCCGCAGATGTCCACGTCTCACCACTGCTTTACATGTTTCAGCAGGTTTTACATGTTGTTTTTTTTGGGGGGGGGGCTTTTCTTGCCTGTGACACCCCTCTCTTGCCTTTTTATCCTTGGTGGATGATTCAGCTGTCACTTCCATTTTTGTGGAGAATGCGATATATGGATAACGTGGCTGTGTTTATTTGTAATCACTGATTACTTTTTATTCGATTATGAGTTTTTGAAATTTGTAAATGAAATTTGAGGCAGAATGACGTGTAGCTGAAGTTCAAATGGCATTAAAAGCACGGATCCTACATATTACATTGACATTATTGTGATTGCTTGTGAAATGTTGTTGTGTTCATTGTCGAAGCGATCCACAAGCAAACTTAATGTCATGTCAAAAGATCCAAAGCTTATATTTGTGACCATTTGTTAATACTGTAAATACTTGAAGGCTGGCAGATTATTTATTCATTGAAAGGTTTTGTTTTGTTATGTTTTGTTTTTATTTTTCGTGAAGCACATTGAGTGACAATCATGTTTTTATTTGGTCATTATTATTTTTCTCTTTTGTCAGGCTTGGCATAATAATGGTGACCAGGATGTGATGTTATGTTTTTATTTATCTTATATGGAAAAAAAATTACAAATACACACATATCTATACTGAGCTGTTGGTTCTTTCTACTGTTCGTGCCTCAGAGATGGATATACTATACATTCACTGTAAGTGGTGATTTGATTTGGTTTTCATTCTAAATCTAGCACACTGGATAGACAAATAGTTCAACCAACTTTTTATATACAGTGCTGTGCAAAAGTCTTTTAGCCCTTTTGTTTTTAGACATAACTTTTGTTATTGATTTATTTTTTTTAATTCTGTATTTTTGATTCAGTACAGAAATATTTTATATTTCCAAATATTACTTATTTTCCAACACAAAAAATTAATGTTACACACAAATTGGATGTCAGTAATGAAACCGACCACTTACAAAAGCATAATGAAGGCTGCTGGGTTTCACATGCAAAAAAAAAAAGAAGTAAGTGTGACAGTCAAAGTCTCCAGAAGAGCTATGGCAGATTCTTCAAGATGCTCAGTAAACCTTACCAGCTCATTACTGTACAGTACAATGCACATGCAAAGACTCACTGTAAAGCAAAGATGCCTTTGAAATTAATGATGTTTCTACATAAAAGAAAACACTATAAAGTGCAGTTAACAGTAATAAACTATAAAAGGAATTATTTGTCAATATTTGGTGTGCCTTTTTCTTGAAGAGAGTTCCCGGGTACAATGTGTCCATTTTTATAAGGAAATTAGCTTTTAGGTTTTACTGAGCGTCTTACAGAATCTGCCACCCAAAAACATGCAGGACTGAAAAAAATATACAAAAGTTGTCCATAAAAACTACGGTGCCTAGACTTTTGCACAGTACTGTATATTCCTCCCATTTTAGAGGACCATTAGTCACATTGGCTGATCAGATGTTTCTTGGACAGTTCTATCAGTTCTATCTATTTGTTCATGTTTGAGTGAATAAAGCAGGCCACCATGAAGCTGGAAATAAAACATGAAGTCTGGAAATTCAAGAGTATTATAATAAGAAAGTAAGTTTATGATAAGAAAATAGCCTAGCAACCTATAGAGATCATGTAGAATCACGGTAGTGGATATATTTAATCATGACAAAAAAGCATTTAAAAGCCTTTAAATGCACAGATGAACCTGTACCTGGAATGATGTAATGAAGAACTTGTCCAGATAAGAAGGCGCTATTAACGATCCAGACGTTGGCATTGGTGTGTGTGGCTCCCAGGTGATTATGAGACTGCAAACAGCGCTAGAACAAAACCTGTAGACTTCTAAGACACAACCTTCATGAATGAAACTCTTACCACTTTAAAGGGCGGGGCATAAAGTTTCAAATGGTTACAGTTAGATGCCTCTCCCAGTGCACAAACAGTTCGTAGCCTCAACATTGGATAGGTTGCATGGGACCCCAAGACTTGGTGCTACACTCTTGGCTCCCACGATCCTCAGGCATTGCACTCTGCAATGTTTTCTTGTGGGGATACTTCAAAGAATGTTGTTTTGTGCCACCACTAGCGACTAATCTGGATGATCTCAAAAACAAAATCCTGGCAGCGGTGAGCTCAGTGGAAGAAGACACTTTAAGAGGCGCTTGGGACGAATTCAGCTCTCGCCTCGATGCCGTCCATGCAGCAGGTGGAGGTCAGACAGAGCATTTATAAAATAGTAAGTAAAACTTGATAACTTGTGTAATTTTATCATGATGTAACATCGTGAAATATACTGCTTTGAAATTGGGCCCATGTTTTTGAATCACCCTATATTGTTGAGTATTTGGTGGTCAGAATGGTGGAATTTGAGTCACATTGAAATCTAAGTCTGAAATCAATACAAATACATTATACATTATAACAAAATAATGAATTCTAAACAAATACAAATACAAGCACTTATAGGAGCCGCATTGTACTTGTGTGCACACTGCATTTACACTTTCATTCATTCATCATTAGTAACTGGCTGGTCACAGTCAATAAATTAAGGCTACAAAGTTAAAAAAATATCACAAATATGTACAAACATAAATAATAACTGTGAGAGCAGGATATAATAAATGTCCTGACCTGCACACAAAATACACTCAGGTTTAAATTCAGATACACACAGATTTTGATCATTAAATATTGCAATAATCATTACACCACCAGGTCAGACTAACAAACAACAATCAGACTGTTAGGGGTGGTGCTGTACCGTGGTCTCCATCTCCCGGCAGACCCCGGGACAATCTGGCACGACGAGAGACACCTGGCTCATGGCTTATTTAAAGGGATCCTTGAGCGATGTTTCTGGTCACCCCTTCTGACCATTTTCTCGGTAAGGTAATGCTACGGCGTGAGGTAACGGTCTCTTGTTGTAGTAGAAGAGAGAGGTTGGGCTTACAGCCCGGGGTACTTTGTTAGAGACTGTTTTCCTGCCTTCTACTCTGAGCACTGCGCTCTCTCGCTGCCCAGGCAGCGCTTCTGCCTCTATGTAGTGATTTCACTTTCCCTCTCGGAGAGGAGAGATCAGGGGTAGGGCTTCACGCCTGAGGTAATTTGTTAAGGACTCTTCTCTTTGCCCTAAACCAGAGCTCGGCTTTCCTAGTAAACGCTACGGCGTCTGCGCGCTTCTCACGCTCCCTATTTCATTATTGCAGGTAATTCATCCTTTTTCCCTAACGTGCAGTGACAAAAATCTCCTTTGTTTGAGCTCAGGAGAAAATCGGCATTCAGTCGGGGCTCGTAAGTTGGCTCTCGGTCGCTATGTTTGAATTATTAACAGACGTGACCCGAGAGGCTCGCAGATCGCTCGCAGACTCCTAAAAACATCCAGCACGCTAAATATCTGGACCTGTCGGCAAGTCCAAGTCCTGTAGTGTGTAGTGTTGATCAGACTGACTGTGAGTGACGTTGAGCTCCAGCCAATCAGAACGTAGGATACGGAGTCAGGTTATCCCAGGGGCGGGGCTTATACACGTCACCAAGCGGCCTGTAATGGGCAGGTGTCCACAAACTTTTGGCCCGTCTTGGTAAAAGCACCACAACTTCCTGAAATCAAGTTTAAGCAGAGAACATTTGCTTTGGGAGTGACTGTGGACAAAGGTTTCAGGCTTTTATTATTATTTTTAATATCAGCACACAGCAGCTTGGAACGCCTGCTTCTTGACATAATTTTTTTCTAAAAGGATAAAAACCCTTTCTCACGCGTGGTGTCGTCTCAGCCTCCTCGTCACTTCATGTGTGGGTTCGTGACAACGTAGTTTGGCGAGCGGACAGACTGGTCAGCGGGTCACTGCTGGTGGAAACTCGTGTAATGTGTGAAAACTGATCTCTGATCAGTAATGTTGTGTGAACCAGAACCACTTAAACCATCCCGATTACAAGAGAACGAGTTGTGTAGTCTGAACAGTACAGCGATCCGATGAGTGTCCAAGTCCGTGTAGTGTGTCCAAGTCATTACTTGCGCTGGCGGCCCGGGTCCGATCCCGGCACAATTAAATTAATTAGCTGCCCATTCTTCTTGGCAAAATGCCAGTTCCTGTAAACTCTTGGGCTGTCTTGCATGAGCTGTACGTTTGAGATCTCCCCAAAGTGGCTCAGTGATCCTGAGGTCAGGAGACCGAGATGGTCACTCCAGAACCGAGTGAACCGTCCTTTTTTCTGCTGTAGCCTATGACGGGTCGACTTCGCCTTGTGTTTTGGATCAATTTCATGTCGGAATGTCCAAATGTGTCTTCTGGGCTGATGAGGGCAAATTTTCCTTTAGTATTCTCTGCTAAAATGCTGGATTCATCTTGCCATCAATTTTGATCAAGTTCCCTGTGCCCGTGTAGCTCACAGTTCCCCAAAACATCAGAAAACCACTGCTGCATTTCACAGTAGGAATGGTGTACTCCTCATCACCGGCCTTGTTGACTCCTCTCCAAATGTATTTATGGTTGTGGCCAAAAAATTACATTTTGGTCTCATCACTCACTCCAAATAACTTTGTTCCAGAAATTTTGAGGCTTGTCTGTATGCTGTTTGGTAAACTGGTAGAGCTTTTTGCATATGCTTATATTGTGAGAAGTGTTGCCCTCCAATCCGCATTCATTTAGTAAGGAATGAAACACAACAAGGTGGTGTGATGCTACTACCATCCTGAGGTTGATTATTTTCCAATAATTTGTCACAGAATGTCCTATTTCTGGTACACCACAAAAATTCAGACATGAGGGCTAGTGTTTCTGACTTGGACACAAGTTGCATTTAAGACACACACACACTGACTTGAGACATGACTCAGACCTGAGATTTGGGACTCGTGAACCATTTTTATTTTTCACATCAATGTCTGACAAGCTGCATATCATTCCCTCTTTTATTATCATGACAACTGCAAACTCTCATGGTTTTACCATGTTAAGCAATGAAATAGGAGACTCCTTCAGTCACATCAAAATAAATGTTTCTTCACAGAAAGCTTCGCCGTATTAAGACTGGCATGTTTTTAAAATCTATTTACGTGAGCGTGCACTATACAAGTCCCAGTCTGCGGTTATTCGGAAAGAATTTTATGTAAGCACATGATAAATCTTGCAGCCTTGAACTAAAATAAGATATACCTTCTGACCAATCAGACTCAAGAATTCAACAGGGCTGCAGAGCCATCTAATTATTATTAAACGTATAAATTATCGAATCCATCGTTACAGGTATATGAATCAGAGCATCACCGAAGGCACTAATGTTTCCTGTGTAATGACTGTATTTTTTATACTGCACATTATCCAAAAGCCATTTGAGTACACTGCATGAGAGAACATAACAATGCTATTGTCAAAGAGGTTGGAGAAAAAGCAATATTTTGAAAATCAGCATGTGATAACTGTTTCCTCATCCAAGTTGCAGGTCTCAAAGCCTTCTCAGCTGCTTCCTGTCAGAGGGCATGCTGTGCCTCTGCATAATATAAAATTACAAACCTAACAGGGCAATTCCTGTTTTATCTGTTGTTATTATGTGTTTGTCAGTGTCTGTGTGTGATATTTTTGACGTTGTGGGGACGTTTTGCCGGTCCCCATAAGGAAGATAGTTTTTAAGTTGTAGTTTTTAACAAAAATTTAAAGAGCCAAAACTTTGCCTTTTAGGGTTAGGCAGAGAATTAATTAGCTGCCATGCCTAATTATGACATGATTAATGAATAATTATGTCAATGGAAGGTCTTCATAGCTACATCATGATACGACTCGTACATGTGTGTTTGATTCTGTTGTCTCAAACTGGTGAACATGGGTAAACATCCCCCTGACAGGCTGGTTAAATACAGGAACAGTAAACTGAAATATACTATATGACCATACGTTTATGGCAGAGGCGATTGCTCTAAGACTGCAAAGGAAGCTCAAAAAATAAGTGATCAAATATATACTGTTGTGTGTACATGTCTTTGACTAAATATGCGCTACAACGCGCTCAACTTTTGTTCAGAATCCGCTTCTTATCACTGGTAACGACGCGGCTTTCCTCTCACTCATTCC
>JAOVYV010000045.1:12322057-12338079 GCA_025674545.1 Hassar affinis | reverse complement strand
TACATCTACAGGGTGGAGCAATATGGTGGATGTGTCTCATAGAGTGCACAGTAAGTGAACACAGTGTTTAAAAACTCTAGCAGCACTGCTGTGTCTGATCCATACGTTTCCTGAATTGCTCTTTCTGCATTGTCTTAGTGTTAATGAAGCTGGACCAAATTTTCTGGTATTATATTAATGAATACAGAGAAATGTGCCGATATTTAGTTGCATATATGCTACAGGTCTGAGAAAGAAACTAGATTAAAATCTACTTAAGTGTTCTTTTAACGGCCTGTCGACTTTAAGACATTGTAATCAATGCTTAAAAATAATTCAGTTCACAAATCGATAAACGGTCCTGACCTGTGAAGTCCTCTGATGAGGTGCTGGGTTCTTCAGACGAGGAGGACGGAGCCGACGGGGAGCGTAGCTCTGAAGGAATAACACCCTGATTATCTAGGAGTAGCTGAGTGGCCTGAGCCATATCATCTCCCACCAACGTCAGAGCCACCTCCACTTCCTCCCTCTGGAAGCCCAGGTAAGCAAGCTACGCTTACACAAACACACAAGTCATGCCAGGAAATGAGAAATACACAGTGTGGACATGGAACAAAAACTGACAAGCGGACAGAGTAGAGAATGACAGCAGCTATTAGTAAACAGCCTTGAAGCTTTTCTTCATGAGGTGCTCTTTACCTGATCCACTTTGGTCTGTCTGTCTGTGTCTGGCTGCGGCGTCCCAGAGCTGCTGGCTTCACATGAATCCAGCAGAACCTATGAGGAAAAAGGTGAAAAATAGGTGAGAAAAGAATTTTTAGTGGGATTGTAATGTTTTAAAAGAAATGCGCTAAAGGTTGTGCTTTTGCTATGCTCAGGATATAATATGCATGACATATATATGTATATATATATATAGGGTCACACCCTATAGGCTTCATCCACATCTCCTTTGGTCTGATGGAGGGCCTGAGCTGCTGCTTTCTTGTCATAGCCAAGCTCGACGAGGGTGTTGATGGCTTCCAGACGCACCCTTCTCTTTTGTTTCTCCCTCTGCTTTATATCGTCCCGCTCCTAGGAGTACGCACAATAATTAAGTATTCATTTGCAGATAGCATCCTTCACTATAATGTGTACTGAATGTAGTGTAGTGACAACTGGTCCATCGTATGATAGGTGCTTGCACCATTAAAGCCGACCTAGGGTTAGCTTCGGCAGAAGAAAGTGTTTTTATTTTGTTTCTACAATAATATATGCAGAGCTCAGCTCCCTAAAATGAAACTGAAAGTTGAACGAGTGTGTGTGTGTGTGTGTGTGCGTCTCTGACTTTTCTCCTGAGAGCGATGTGGATCACAGCTTCGTTCAAATTGCCTCTGCAGGCTCTCAGGCCCAGGCGTGCCTCCTGCTCCGTGAAGCCCATACTCAGCAGCTGGGTCATCTTCTCAGGGTCTAAACGCAGTCGATCGTAGAGCTCCTCAACCTACCAGAAAGAGCAGAGACAGTGATCAGCATGTCGTCTCTGAGATAAACAGTTAGCCTGCATGTTAGCACAGCCGAAGGAATTTGAACTGAAAAAAAAAAACACCTGCTTGAGTTTCTTAGCAGCTTGACTCCCTTCGCCACACAGGTACGCCAGAATACTCTGAAGAAGATACAGCCTGAGAAACAGGACCTCCTCTCCACCTGTATTCCCCTGACAAACAAAACGATCCAACAATCAGCCACATGTTCCGTATCATTTTAGGTGACAAGCCTAAAATATTTTGTAGTACATTCCTTAGTAATTTTGTAGCATTACACTTAGTATAATGTCACACACACACACATGAATTATATATCAAAAATCTTCACAAAACAGCCCAGAATATACTGAAGTGGTGGGAAATCATTTGCAAAATTAGAAAAAATTGCATGTTGTGCTTGCATAACTATTCACCACTGCTACAGAATTTAGTTCTTACAGAAAGATTGCAGTGTTAAATTTACTGCTCTATTATGCTCCCTAGTGGAGTAACAGAACCAGTTTGGTGGCCAGTTTAGAACCTTTACAGTGCTGTGGGTCAGATGATTGTCACCCCTGAATGTGTTCAACCCTGAAACTAATCTCTTGCAATATTAAATAAAATGTTGGTGGAGCAAAAGAGAGATCATAAAAAAGAATTTAATATTTAAACAAAATCATAAAAACTGTTTATAGCACCTGTTTATAGCACTAAGACAATGATTAATGCTTTTCCGTGTCAGTTCCGTGAGCAAAAGTAGTGATACAAAAGTTTATTTTCAAAGAGTTTTAAGAGTGTTTCAAGAGTTTCAAGAGGTTTAAGAGTGGACAATGGTATTTTTGTGAAAGATTGTTTGTGGAACACTTTCAGAGAATCATTAGTTAAAGTTATCTGTGATTTAAACTCTAAATTCAGACATGGGAGTATTATTTTTCTTAAAGGAACAATTTGCAGATATGTGTATATCATCGTAGTCAATGTACTGACAGGGAACAAAAAACATGAGTGTGTCAGTGAGGTACTGGGTGGGTACCATTGACCAGAAAAGCTTCAGTGTGTCTTAGCACAGATTCAAGTGTCTGGAACTGAACTGGTGATCTTGATGAACATCCTTACCATTCCTAATCCACTCGCTTTTCCTTTAATTTGTCACCCATCTGTGTCTTAAAGTAGATACACAAATGCCATAATGTGTGTTTGACAGTGCATGGCAACCACAAAATGTGAGTACCCGGTGTTCATTTTTACTGTATTGCTTCAGTGTGTCAACTGTTACTCTGAATTTGCGTTATATAGTATACAGTACATACAGTGTGTTATATAGCATATAGCATTATTTATTTATTATTTATTTGTTTTAGCGTTAGTTTTTGAGGTTTTGGTTTGGATTAAACCCATATTCAATTCACTGTTATTTTCAGTCTTTATTAAATGACCAAGAGACTTCATTTACATTTAGGCGTTTGAGAGACACCCTTATCCAGAGTAACTAACATTCTCATTTATACAACTGAGCAGTTAAGGGGGTTAAGGGCCTCGCTCAAGTGCCCAATGGTGGCAGCTTGGCTGTGATGGGATTTGAACTCAAGACCTTCCGATCAGTAGTCCAATGTCTTAACCACTGAACTACCACTTAAATAGGTTAATAGCTATAGCAACATAGTAATGCATATAAAAACACCCATTATAATGGAGTTCTGTGTCCATGTTTGAACAAATTTCTAAAAACTTTGCCATTGTGGTTATTATGTGTAGATTCAGGGCAAAAAATGTAATCCATTTAAAATATAGAATAAAGTGATAAGGGGCTTGAATACTTTTTTTAATGTTACAGATAAGACTAAAAAGCATGATTAGGTGTAGCCCTTTAATCAGTCAAAGAAACACTATTTAAATTTTAAACCAGAACCTCTCTCCAGTGTTACAAGCTCCTGATGCACTGTAAGAAGTGTAAGAAACATAAAGAAATGTTAAAAACCTTGATTTCCTGCAGTCTCTGCTGCTCTTTTCCATAGCATTGGAGGAAGCAGGTTTCGGCTTTCTGCAGCCTCTGTTCAGCATCTTTCAGACACTCCAGTGCCTTCAGGGCATGGTAACACCACACAATGTCCAGCTGCAGCACTGCATAGTTATCCACCGTGTTCAACAGCATAGAACCGCATTTACTAGAATAAAAGGAAAATCACTGCTACATAAAACAGGATCCATTTGTCTACCAACGCACCAATACTAGCTGGCTTTATTTGACTCCAAGACAGCTGCAGTGAGCAATACCTGAACTGCTCATCAGCTAGAAGCAGGTGACAGAGAGCTGCATCATATTCCTTCTTCTTCATCAAGGCTCTGCCTTTCTCATGGAAGCCCATGGCTATAATGAGTGCCTAAAACACCCCAGAGAAACACACAGTCAAAAGCAGATTGAGGCACAATATAAAAAACGGTTAAAAAAAAGTTTCACTACAGAATAGGGTTTCATCAGATCCTAGTGGAAGTTACTGAACCTGGGGAAACTACAGCACTGTTTAACAGGTAACTTACAATCTTTTCTTGTCAGTATGAGTGTTGTTAAATATATTTTTGCAGGGCCCCACAGTGAACACAGAACAGCTGGGACTAGGTCACCTTTTTCTCATTGTGTGGGATCTGGATGGGGTTGCCTTTCTGATCTGCAATCTCCAGAAACGGGGTGGTCGCCGGATCCTCACTACCATCTGAAAAGTGCCAAAAAGCAGTGTATGTTAACAGACTGTACAGACATAAAAGCCTCCTACAAGATTAGAAAGAATGTCACATACTGCAGACATTTTAAGATGGGTGGGTGGGTGGATGGATGGATGATAGATAGATAGATAGATGGATACTTTATTGATCCCAAGTTTACCATATTTACCTGCATCACGGTGTACACATGTACACATTAACAGCACTATTTCAACTTTTATTCAAGTTTAAATGACATTTAAGGTGACATTATTTATCCTTGTTGATATTTAGACCAGAAAATAAAAATCCCTCTGTCTTCAGTAGCAACGCTTGTAAAAGTGAGCAGCTAATCAGGATTATACTGTAACTATAATCACATTTGAGTACTATCACACCACAAGGAGCACTTTTATATACGGCATATCAGCACAGCCGTGATTCAGCTACAGATGGTGAAAGATAGTCGCAGCCGTGCTAAAATTCAGTATGACAGCACAGCCGTTGCATTTATACAACAGCGCCACTTATTATGTAACAGTAATAAGCTACAACAGATTACAATTTGTTTATTTAATCATTTAATTGGCGCCGCCAACACCAATACTTCTACATTGGGACTAGACTGGGACTAGACTGTTGCCAAGCAACACCCTTTTTTTTCCTGCACACTAGCCTGCTACTTTGTGTAGTTCTGCATGTTGTTGCAGAAATAAATTAATAATAAATAATTTAATTTTATTAATAATAAATAAACTTGAATACATTTCACTCAGATGATATCTATAGATATATGTTCATCTTCGCAGAGCAAAGTTTGTTTGCCTAATTAACCGTTAACTGTACACAGCTGTAAAAAGGAATGATACATGTACATTTTAAATGTCCCGGTGCTGTTATACTCCAATATCCGCACTCGTTCAATAAATGATCTATAAGTACTACAAATGTTACCACATTAATATTATTATGGTGGCACAATGCATAGTGCTGTTGCATCACAGCAAGAAGCACCCAGGTTTCATTCCCAGGCTGGGACAAAGTCCTTTCAGTGTGGAGTTTGCATGTTCTCCGCATGCCATTGTGGGTTTCCTCCGGGAGCTCCAGTTTCTTCTGACATTCCAAAGACATGAGGTCAGACGAATCAGAGATATACCACCGACATAGCACTGGGATATGCTTCAACACACCTGTGATCCAGTAGTAGGATAAGCAGCTTAGATAATGAATGAACATATGAATATTACTACACCTGCAGACTCCGGATGACATATGATGCAAATGCACAGATGGAGGATGGACAATGTTCACATAAGACTCATTCACTCAGCAGTGCTCACAGTCTCACCTCTTTCGGAGAGGATCTGGAATCCTTTTTTAGTTCTTTGCACACTTTCGTCATTAGAACGCTGCTTTTTCTCTACCTCCTGCAGCTCTCTCTTGCCTTCCGGCTGACTCGTCTTTAGCACCATGATTTTACTGTTGTTCTTTACAGTCTGTTCATCGAGTCGCTTATCTGAAAGAAGCAACGCCGAGCGGTGAAAAAAAATTCTCCAGTATTCCCCAATTCTCACACATCAAAGTGCACATAAGGCAAAGCACACACCTGGAGACAGAGTTTTTCCATTCAAAATCAGCTTTATATATTTGAGTTCAAATTCCTCTTTGATCCTAAACAAGGAAAAAGATAATTACACATCAGGCCACACAAATGCCAGTGACTATTGTGATTAGATATTATGAAGCTTTGTGAAGCAAAACTTGTGCTTACTTATTCATCAGATCTTGAGTTGTAATGTCCAGTTTTGTTTCTAAGGATCGCTTATTTTTCTTACTTTTACAATCCTATACAGGGACACACAGGATGTACTGTAACATATGGGATGTTATTCCAAGTACAACACTCACTTTATGCTGTTTATACCTTTCTAATTACCTTTGGTAGAATGATCTCCAGAGTTGCAACATTTGTCTCCCTATACATTTGGTTTCCTTTCCCTCTTTTGACAGCCTGGGTTCTTATGTCTTCCAGAGCGATCTCCACTTCAGGCTGGGGGAATCCCACCATTTGGGAATATTTAACAGCAAGTTCCTAGGAACACATCAGGCATAAGAGTGAGATGGTCCAGTCCCACAGTGTATGTATGTATGTATGTATGTACAGTATGTATGTATATATAGTACTTTGCAAAAACTTTTGCATGCAAAAAGAAAGAAGTAAGTGTGACAGTCAAAGTCTCCAGAAGAGCTGTGGCAGATTCTCCAAGACTTTGCTTTACAGTGAGTCCTTGCATGTGCCTAAGACTTCTGCATTGTACTGTACAGTGTACAGTCACAAGTGTGTTAGTATCCTAATGCACCTGTGCTCTTTGGGAGTAGGAGGACTGATGAGTATCCCAGTCTCTTGTCAGTAGGGGGAATTTGGCAAAGCTCCAATTTGCCATACATGACATACATGTTTTTGGACTATAAAAGGAAACCGGGGCCCACAGAGGAAACCCACACAGACGCATAAGGAGAACAGGCAAACTCTAAACAGAAAGGATCCCTATCCAGTACTGGTTTATTCAAGGAAAACAACCCTGACAATCCCTATTTGGACACCAATGAGTCAGGAGCCGTGAGGCAGTAACGAAACTTAAAACAACAAAGTGCTTCACAGAAGATGGGGTTTATTTGTGATACTATGCTGGCTTTAGACAAACAGAAAGCGTTGTATCCTCACCATTGCTGAGGCCAGAGGTTACGATACAATACAGTGCACAAGTCAATGCATTTTAGTGTAAAGTAGACAGGCTGGGAGATTCAGTTGGCATGGGTGATCTGTATACATGTGAAGGTACCATATTGCTATTTTAGAGAGACATGTGCTGCCGTCAAGACTTCTTTTCCCAGTAACTCCATCTCTATTACAGCAGGACAAAGCCAGGCCTAATTCTGCACTAAACTGGTTTATATTTAACAAACAGAATTAAGTTCATCATTGAAAATCTTTTCTTTGTCCTTTTAAATGTCTGTTAAATAAAACTTGAAGTGAATTAACACATTACAGGTTTCAGGTGTTGCTTTGTCTCAGATGGTGAGGGAACTGTAGTAATCAAAAATAAAGGTAACATACTAGCTTTTCCAGAGCAGGGTTTAGATGGGTTACAGTCACTGTATGCCTACAAAGTGACAGATATATTGTGTAGAAGGCAGGATTACCTCAAACAACTATGAAATGGCCAGACTCCAGTAACTGTCTGGGTTTGGGAATGTTCTAGAAATGGTCTTACCTGCATGTGCTCGTTTCCAGCTTCATTAGTTTCTGTAGTAAAAGGGGAACTCCAGAGCTGAATTTTGTCCTGTTTGAGCATTGCAGTGAGCCTCGCCTGAAGGTGCTGCTCGGCCATTCTTCACACTGAAACTGAAACAGTGAAGCAGTTTTAACTATATATCCTAGGGAAAACGAAAGGATCCAGTACAGGGGAATTCCTAGTCCAACTAGCTCAGTAGCTCTTACCTAACGTTGCTGAATCACTGAGATGCGAGGGAAGATTTGGCCGGCATGCTAATAACTGGTTAATAATTCGTTATTATTTTTGGTGAGATTTCACACCTGTCGTCTCTTGTTGATTTCTAAAGTTGATTGATATTTATTTTTATTTCTGGGCTCGTACCTACCCACTCTGTGTGCATCACGTGACATTGTTTTCTCTCTTCTCTACTTCCTGGATGTGTTCGGAGCGCACACGTGGCTGCGCAGATTCACTCAACCACTAGGTGTGTTCATCTTAAAGCAGGACTGTGCAGCACGATCCGCCACTGCTTTAGTAAAAATACAGGAACCACATATGATTTTTTTATATATATAATTTTATATACAGACCCATTCCAAAAAAATTGAATACCATGAAAAAGTGGATTAATTTCCATAATTCCATTCAAAAAGTTAAACTTTCATAGATTATAGATTCAGAGCCCACAATGTTAACGATTTCAAGTCTTTATTTGTTTATTTTTATGTAATTTGGGCTTCCAGGTCATAAAACCCACAAAAAAAGGAATTTTGTTTTATTTTTTTGCAGGGCATGAATGTTTTAAACTGAGTTTTACATTTTGTAAATTTTTGCCCTGCAAAATTTGGGCTGATTTCTCCACAGTATTCTAATTTTTTGAATTCCTGTTTTCGTGGGTTTTATGAGCAGCCCAGATCTAAGCCTCGGTCCCAACTTTTTTTTTTTTTGAGTGGTTTGCAGTCATCAATTTCTAAATTGGTTTATATACACCCAAATGATAACGGGTTCTCTTTTAAGTCTGGTTCCTCTCAAAGTTTCTTCCTCTTATCATCTGAGGGAGTTTTTCTTTGTCACCATCGTCACCTGCTTGCTCATTAGGAATAATAGTTAGGGACAAAACCTATAATTTCTTGTCTTTGTAAAGCTGCTTTGAGACAATTAGACAATTGTTAAAAGCTCTTTAGAAATAAAATTGAATTGAATTGAATATTTAACAAATAGAATTAAGTTCATCATTGAAAACACTGAAAATCATTTCTTTGTGCTTTTGTCTGTTAAATACAGCTTACACAGTTTTTATTGCATTATTGGAAAGTGTCCAAAATTTTCTGGAAATAGGGTTTGTAATAATATATCAGTCAGAGGGACCAAACCAGTACTTTTACTTTCATTTTTATTTTCCTGCTAATACTGATGCACTTTTACTTAAGAAAGACTTCTCATACAGGACTTTTACTTGCAATGGAGTATTTTTTTTTACATTCCTGTACTGGTATTTGTGTATATGTAAATGATCTGAATACTTTTTCCACCACTGAATACACCATATGGAAATCAATTTTGCTATGTGTTTATAAATATACATACTATGTGCATAAGTAGACAACATGGACAGATGTGTAAGGATTTCATTACAGATACAGACATTATAATTATCATTATTGTATCATTCATAATGCCTGTATATGCTGTGTCTTCAATATGACTACAATACACAGAACTCCTCATTATATCACACAGCTGAAATGATAAAGATCATGTTTTTTTGTCTTTACACAATGTCATTACATGTAATTGATCTTTATGATCACATAATTAACAGCTGTACCTGAAATGACATCCATGTTACATAATGTCTAAACACATTACAAGCTTTCTGTCTATATGCTGTATGTATGCTAACATGTCTTCACATGATCTAGATGTCATGCAGACATTCAGTTTAATTCAGTAATGCATATATTGTATATATAATGTATATATGTATATGTTGTAATGTATATACTAGACTTCATCAGATTTTAATATCTACAATAGAGATAGAGAACTTACTCATCTGCTGGATTGATATAAAGTCACATGATTTCAGACCAGCGTGTTCAGATGGACGTCCTGTTCTATCAAATCTGTATCAGAGTTCAGGACACATCAACATCAACAACAATAATAATAATGATAATAATTTAATTTGAATGTCATGTCGATAAATATTTGATTACTTGTCTAGACGGAAACCCACAAACTCAAATGGGTTGAAGCCATCTGATGTAATTGTAAATAATTATGCTTTCAGATCTATGGACATACACAGGACACTACTGCCAGGGTACTTCATTCATTTTATTGGCTATAACTTGAATACAGTGCAAACAACATTCAGTCTAGTTGACACTGTGCCCTTGAGTGAGGCACTTCACTCTGTGAACCCCTCTCTACAGTTGGTTAATATTAACTGGCTTGAGTTAAAAAGAGCAAACATAGTTACACAGTACAGTTACACGTAGTACAGTTACACAGGATGTCTGAGGCTTGCTGGAATAAATGCAAGAAAAACTTTATTTACTGTTATGGTATAGCATAAACAATGTGAAGAACTTGCATACAAGAAATATAACTCTGAAATCAAAGCAAGGCCAAAGTATGAACACTTTTTTTGGTGTCTCTGCGTTCACAATTCCAGCTTTGCTTTAATTAAAGTGAAAAAAGTGACACATTTTTGTCACTGTGCTTGCACACAGTGAAATAGACAAGAAGCTGAAACAAAGAAATACTGGCCAAGTGTGCTGTTTTTGATGATTTATAAAGTAAATCACACACATACACCCCTGCAAACACACACACACATCACTGACAAAGCAGCCTTTTATAATGCTATACCTCCTCTGGCATCACTGTATATTGAAAGACTTTTTTATATGTATCAGTATAATATAAACCATACATATGATTTACATTAATTTTTTTTCATCTACTGTAGTACAGAATATAAAAAAAAATCTAGATCACTCATGAAACATGAGTGTTATTCAAATGATTTGATACTTTCAGCCATTTTAATCAATGCAAGTAGAGAGAATTCACCACTTTATTGCTGCAGGAAAACAATAATATTATTGCAAATTAATGTATTTCTGGAATATGCATGAAAGCAATATTGTACAGTTCTTGTTTTTTTAAACCATGTTGTCAGAATGAAGAGTAAAGCCCAAGTTTGAGTGCTGCTTCAGACTTCCTGGGATACTTGAGCTGGGGGAAGGGGTAGTATGGACTCGCGGGTGTATGAGTGGACCGGTAACTCCCACAACTCAACTGTCTGGACAGCACTGCAGGTGCAGAGAACTTCCTGAAACCTTCAGATGCACAGTCCTCCAGCACTTTGTTGCCAAGTTGACTACGGTCATAACCTTCACAGTCCTCAGATAAATGATCGCTTGAATCTGTGACCTCCATGCTGTGCACTGTGTTATCTGTAAAGGTTGATGTTGAGTCTCCTGTTATGGTCTTGTGGTTGCCGTTTTGAGATTGACTGGTGTCAGGAATCGAACAGGCCCTGCGGTACATTCCAAGGTGTGTGCGCCATGTGGCATTTTCTGGGTCCCTAACAAAGTCAAATCGAGGCTCCTGGACAGAATCCTGCCTCATAAGGGTGTGTCGGACCTGTCGCACAGGAACTATATTGACCAGGGATTTGCTAGAGATCTCCTCATCTGTGGGTGATGCTGAATTGATTGAGAAAGATGTAATGGCAGGTTAGATATCTTACAGTAACAGTAAAGATTTACATTTAACAGCATTTGGCAGACACCCTCATCCAGGGTGACTTACAGTTATCTCATTTATACTTCTGAGCAGTCCAGGGTTAAGGGGCCTTACTCAGGGGCCCAGCTGTGACAGCTTGCTAGTGCTGGGATTTGAACTCATGACCTTCTGTTCAATAGTCCAAGGTCTTAACCACTGAGCTACCACCGCCCTAGCTCTTCATTAGCCAATGTCTTCTGTAATCTGTAAAATTCCTCAGATAAATGATCGCTTGAATCCGTGACCTCCACGCTGTTCACTGTGTTATCTGTAAAGGTTGATGTTGAGTCTAGTTTAATTTTTTAAGTTCTTTTTTTTAAGTAAGTTTTAAGTTCATTATTGCAAGCAACAGCAACTGGTCAAAATGTGTTTTAACTTGAAACAACTAGACATACTGGATAGCAGTGTAGAATATAACTGACACATAAATTGAGAGAAAAAGCAAGAATGAAATGAAATAAACACAAAATTGTTGTATACGATATGAGACTTCAGCTGCAGCACCCCTAATCAATGAAAGTTCATGATGCATGCTTCTAAAGAATGTGGTAATGATGGCTGCGATATCAATATTGTTGTTTAAGCAGTTCTGAAATAGTTTTGTTGCAGTGCTTCCTATAAACGAAAGTTCACAAATTTTGCACTGGGTCTAAAGAATGTGTAAAGTTAGGTGTGTGAAATTTTTACAGAAGACATTAGCTAGTGAAGTGCTAGACACATTGCTTTGAGCATTATACATTAGATTAGTCATAATAATCTAGGTTAATGTGCTTCCTAGAAGCCAATTTGCCACAAAAATGTCATACTTTTTTGGGCAAAAGAGGTTTTAAGCTATTGCCCAAAAAGTGCTTTGAGGCTACCCCAATCCAGGGGGCACTGGCACAAAAGGCAACACAAACCTAGAGATGCAAACCTTACATTCTGCATCAGATATGTGGAGCTACCACCATACCAAGTGTCAAGTGGATTGCTGAAGTTTAAGTCTATGATATCTTCAACAAAAAATTGGTAAAGAAAAGAAATTAAAGAAGAAGAAAAAAACATCAAGATAAAGCACATTAGATCATTTTCCACCTTTAACTGGACATAGCAACCAACAGAAATCAAATCCAAATCAAATAGGAACATTTTAGGGGGAAAGGGAAAAGGAAAATATGTACAATAGTCTGGTTGCATAAGCATGCACACCCTTTTATAATGGGGCTTGTGACTGAGCTCATTACATTCACTTCGTGCAAAAGTAAACATCATACACATGCCATTAAGGACGTGATTCTGATTAACCCAAAATAAAGATGAACTGTTTATTTGGTTGCTATAGGATTTTCTTGTCATCTTGGGTTCAACACAACTCCTGGAGCCATGGTATGGGACCTCATAGTTGAAAGCTACGGATCAGGAGTGTGGTACAAAAGAATTTTAAAAACATTAGATTTAGCAAGGAACACTGCGAAGGTCATCTTTAACAACTGGAGAAAATGAGACAACACAGTGACGATACCAAGGCCATGATAAAAAACATGGGTGTGTAAGTCAGGTGTCCACGAACATTTGGCTATATAGTGTACATTCTACCACCCCACACCATTTGGCAAATGGGTTATGTTATGAGGAGGCCAAGACATAACTTTTAATTATAATTCTATAAGATATATTTAGTAAAAAAAACAAAAAGAGTTTATCACCCAAAGAACACCATGCACACAGTGAAGCATGGTGGTGGCAGCATCATACTATGGGGCTGCTTTTCATCGGCTGGGATTGGTGCTCTACTCAAGGTAGAGGCAATCATATATAGCTCAGAATACCAACCTATTCTGTCACAATATGGCCTCTGTTAGACAAATGTCACCCTCTAACACAATAACTACTCCCAGCACAAATCCCAAATCCAACTCAGTCAGAGCCTAGGCTTAATTATATTTAAAACATGTGACTTGACTTGAATGACTTGATGAGGGCTGTACATAGAAGAATCTCTCATAAATACAAAGATATAGAGGATTTTTGCAAGGAAGAGTGAAATAAAACTAACAAATCAAAAAGTACTAACTTACATAAAAGGACTGAGTGTTGTGTATTATAAGCAAAATGTGCTTTAGTAAAGTATTAAAGGGCTGTGCACAAAAATGTAACTACGTTAAGTTCTTTCTCTCACCTAAAACATTTCTATTTGTTTTTCCTTTAGTCATATTGAAGGTGGAAAAAAGATCTGAAATGATTTATCTTGATTTCCTTTTTATATCACAAAAACCTGACATTTTAATGGAGACTTTTTACAAATAAAAAAAGACTTTTTACACCAAAGTACCATAAAAAATGGTATAGCAGTTAATACTTGGTAGGACCCCCACGGGTTCTTGGAGGGAACGCTGCACAGTCCTCACGCTGATGTTTGTTGAGGCCCCAGCATTGAATTCTGGTGTTACTTGAGGCAGTGTTGCACACCTAACGCGTGACACTATTCTTGAGTCTTTTTACGGCCACACGAATATCCACTCTATGTGCACTGCTTACTGAATATCTTTATTCTTTTGTTGGACATGTATTTATTGATTGCATGCATTATTATTTTTTAACACATTTTTGTTGTTACTGTTATTTATATTGGCACCTACACATCAGACAGAGAGAAAAAGACAGAGAGAGAGAGAAAAAGACAGAGAGAGAGACAGTTGGAGAGAGACAGACAGAGAGAGACAGAGACAGACAGAGAGACAGAGACAGACAGAGACAGAGAGAGACAGAGAGAGACAGAGAGAGACAGACAGACAGACAGAAAGAGAGAGAGAGGGAGAGAGAGAGAGAGGAAGAGACAGAAAGAGAGAGAGAGAGAGAGAGAGAGAGAGAGAGAGAGAGAATGAGAGACAGACAGAGACAGAAAATCCTTTAGGAACACATTCTGAGCTTAATAACAAACAGGGCATTACTCTACACTGTATAACTGGGGTAATCCTGTACAGGTAGGACAGGAGAGGAGGAAGTGGCCAGTCTTTCCTGGCGTGTGATGGAGTGATCTATAAGCGCACGGCAAACACACACAACCAGGAACAACTCAGAAATTTCTTAGGAAAAGTCTCGGACGCCATTACAGACAAGTCAACCTACAATAAACCCCTCACTAACAGACAAGACACGAATCTTTCAGATTTACACAAAAAATCTTGTCCTTAACAAGTTGTGCCCTTCCAGTAGTTAGAACCCTCTAACCCCAGGACACGATTTCTACAACAAAATAAACACAGAAGATCCGTGTGATCACACCAAGGATCAGTGCTGTTTCTAACAGAATGTGCAGATTTAAGCAGTTAAGCTCGATCAGGAGTATTACTGCCACATAAGAGAAATGAACTCACACCTGCTGTGACAGCCGAAAGTCACGAAACAGGAAACGGCTAATGAATCTCCTCACTCTTTCCAGCTTCCATGTCAAAAAAAAAAAAAAAAAAAAAAAAAAAACACACCACAAACTTTTACTTACCTTCGGCAAAACAAATCACCCTGGTTTCACGTTTCTGCTTCTCCTTGATGGAGTTGTACTGCTCTTTTAACAGCGCTATGTCCATGTCTGAGGACAGGGTAGTGGAGTCTGCGGGTTCCTCGTGCTGGCGGTTCGTCTCCTCGCCTAGGAGCGCCGACTTCAGGAGATGATCACACGGACACGGCCAGTGAGGGCAGCACGGAGACGCCATCCTGCCCCCTGCTCCCTGCTCCCATTTAATTACCACCAGTTCACTGCACACCAACACCAACACCAGCACCAGCACAGCTTGATTTTGCTGTGTGTTTGTGAGTGTGTGTGTGTGAGAGAGAGAGCTACAGTGGGGGATACAGATACAGTGTGTACACTGGCACTGAAGCTGTGCAAATAAACCTGCAAATAAAGGAGGGCACTTCAAGGTTGTACTTCATTTAACAGTTTTAAGAAGAAATCATCAGCATTCAATTCATCAGTTTCTGCAATTAAAGGAAAACTGCACCCTGACAAAGACCATGTGTTTAGTTAGACATCTGTGATGTCTTTAGTGTTAATGAATTCACTGGTTACACAATTGCAGGTTTTTTTTTTTTTTTTTACTATGTAGCACTAGGTTATAGAAGGGATTATTTATTATCGCTCTATCCGGTGTCACCCAAATGAGAATGGGTTCCTTTCTGAGCCTGGTTCCTCTCAAGGTTTCTTCCTCTCAACATCTCAGGGTGGTTTTTCCTTGCCAGCGTGGCCCAGGCTTTCTCGTTCATTAGAGATAAAATGTATATAAATGTAATGGATTTATTTCTCTGTAAAGCTGCTTTGGGAAAGATTCAAGAGTTTCTTGTCATTTGAACAGTAAAGAAACAGGTTTCTGTGTACACTGAAATTGCTCCTCGCTAAAAATGCCAGATAAAGATTAAGAATGTTAAACTAAATCAATATAATAGAACTTTTCTAAATGTAACTAAAATAAGAATTGCAGCAGTGAATGATTCGGATATTATTTACAGGTGGAACGCGGCTATAAATGTCTGATAGAAAATGTCCATTGTTAAAACTGCTTTAGAAATTGAATTGAATTGAATTGAGTGACTCTGGTGCTGATGTGTTGGTTAGTACTGTATACATTTCTAACACACTGACAGAAGAGAAACATAAGGAAACTGAAGCATTAGCACTAAAGCAAATCTGACTCAACATCTACCTGTTCAGTGTCAGTCAGTCATTTTCTGTACCGCTTATTCCCAGTTACAGGGTCACGGGGGAGCCGGTGCCCAGCCGGCAACTCTG
>JAOVYV010000045.1:12263942-12275900 GCA_025674545.1 Hassar affinis | reverse complement strand
GTTGCCGGCTGGGCACCGGCTCCCCCGTGACCCCGTAACTGGGAATAAGCGGTACAGAAAATGACTGACTGACTGAATTTGAATGCACCCCTGAAATGATATGAAGCTTGTGCTTTGATTCTGCGTGTTGGCGCATTTTCTTTCGATACAGGAAGTCACGGAGGGAATGTGTTGCCAGTGGCTACTTGACATATTTCTACAATAGTCAGTATAATTTCTGATACAGTATGCCACACCTGCCACTGAGTCTAAACAAACTCAGGAGTGCCTTAGCAACCTGACAGAATAAGAGTCTGCAAGTTTAAATAGTGTTGTTTTCAACTGTATATGATTTCTTACTGCAAGCTGCCTATTGGGACTTGGTATCAGGCTGTGGGTCAGCATTTTTCCGTCAGCATTTTACCGTTTCCCCATGGCAGAGAGGGAATTAGGCTATACATGAGAGAGTAATGAGAAACAATCTTTTTTGGAACTTTGTCTCTAATACACCCACTCACACACAGTTTGCCTTCATATACCCAAAGCCTGCTCATCTGCTGTTACACAGATGGACCATCAAATTAAGTGTAGTCCTCAATGGTTGTGACTCTTTAATCTACAAGTTTTGGAGAGGGAATGAGTACGGACACCCACACATATAAAGTCCAAGCATATTTACAATATTCATGGAATCGTTTGGAAGGAGAATAATGTTCAGGAAGCTGCACGACCATAAGTTCTTGAAAAACCCTTGTTTAATGATAACTTGCTGTTACTTTAGCAATAGCGGTGTGTAATGTAGAAGAAGTGTGTGATAAGTCACACTTTGTTTTGATATTAGCTACTTTAATTAGTGGTAGCTAAAGACTACATCAATCAGCTAACAATCAGGGCTTTAAATAAGAGAATTCATTTTCACAGTATTTGCCTATTTAAAGTAAAGTAAAGCAAAAATCATTTGAAGGTTTAAGATCTATTTCTACTAATATAATATGAAGAGTCAGCCCTTGCTAGTTCTTTATTGAGTCATGCACATTATATTATATACTCTATATGAATTGAATTTTAATTAAATATAGAGGGTGGACCATCAGAAGAATGTCGGGACTAGTAGGATTGGCCAAGGGGTTTGGGTGACATGACACAATTGGAATATGGCTAGTACAAAGTTGATGGGCTACACACTTCACACAGTTCAAGGTCTGCACATTGATGGATATGTCTGTTTTATTAAGGTTTTATCATGTATGTGGAATTTAAAAATATATATTTGTCTCCAGTTACTTTGAATCTCAATAGTTAGGCTGTAATTGCTGCTAGATGCTCGAGGAGCGTGTTTCAGCTTACATACAGAATTACTTGCATTCAAAGTACATGCAAGTTATAAGTAATTGTAAAAGTGCACTTTTTCTGTGAAATGCCATGTTGTACTGACCTAGGTTGTAAAAGCAGTTAGGCATGACATTTTTTAGGACTGGTTTTTAGGAAAAATAAAGTATCCATTCAGCGATTCTGTCTTCTGAAGCTGGGAATAAATAAAATGCACCCCTTCGCAAAAGTGATTTTCAAGCCATGGACGGAGATATTGAGATGGGGTGGGTGTAATATGCTATACAGATTCTGAAACAGAGGGATTAATCCAATGTTTTCGGAAATAGGCAGCATATTAAAAACTTACTGGGTTTTCATTTTTCAAAGTTTGTAAGTTGGTAGGCACTCCAGTGACCAACTGGATGAAAAAAGAAACCTGAAAAAAGTTAAGTGATAAGTGATATTCTGTGTAAAATTCAAATGTCACCTTTTTTTTTAGGAATTTGGCAGTAGTAATGACTGCATGCTGCACTACAAAACTAACAAAGCACTGATTCAGCAGCATTGCTAGTTAGTGACATCAGTAGACTTATCCCAACTAACAAGTTGGCTGTCTGGCTCAAGGTTGCCAGGACGTCTTAGGGAAAATAACAGAACAACCATTCAAAACTAAACATACAGTAGGTTTGTACAACATCAAACCTCAAATCCATTCCTCCAATTTTTTAAATGAAGTCCCA
Organism: Hassar affinis; assembly: GCA_025674545.1. Classification (NCBI taxonomy): domain Eukaryota; kingdom Metazoa; phylum Chordata; class Actinopteri; order Siluriformes; family Doradidae; genus Hassar; species Hassar affinis. Next base: position 12,273,870 of record JAOVYV010000045.1, on the reverse strand, counting down.
AAATCACTATAACACATTCATCTCTATTAACTGTTTATCTTGGTCAAAGTTGCACTTTGTATTTGGCAGAAATACACCCCGGACTAGACACCAGTCCATCACAGGGCATGACTAAACAAAAATATATTTTATACCAAGTAATAACGTCAGCTTGCAAAAACATTAGGTAGATAGATAGATACTTTATTGATCTTTATTGATACAAGGCACCAGTAGCCGTTCCACATGCAAATACAAATATATACAACTATAAACTCTATAAACACTATAACTGTACCTATAAACTGTATGTATTTAAACTCTGTATGTAAACTCTGTATGTAAAAACTGTATGTATTTACCTATAAACTGTATGTATTTAAACTCTATAAACTCTATAACTGTACCTATAAACTGTATGTATTTTAAAACTGTATGTAATTCAATGATATAGGAATATGTCAATATGAAATATAATAATAGAACTAAATCAGGGAATATAAAAGGTACAAAATGCAAATAAAGGTGTACAAAAGTAAATAGAATATAATATAGAAATATATTAAGAACAAGGAAGTAGCTATTTATAAGAAAAAGAAGAAAACATTAATATAATTAATGTTTATTCATATACACAAAAAGTCAATTCCATGCTACCAATTAAGAGTAAAAAAATCAATTTGACATGCCTGTCCTGGTGGTATTGGAGGGAGTGTGGGACATACAGGATATGAATATTTTTACAGCAAATCAACCTGACTGGGACCTTGAAGTTATATTTTGAAAACCTAACAAGCTATAGTAATAAATCCTGGTTACAGCAGGTTAACAGTTTCTATAGATTACCGTACAGGCATCTAGTATTTCAAGACCCCAACAGTGCTTTAAGATGCTGTGTGTGCAAATATGATAACCACTTTTTTGATCATGTCTATACTAGTCTGAATTAATAGGTGTACTTGTTGTTCTGGGTACTGCTTGGTTTCGGATAATTACAACTGCATTGTCTTGCATTTATACACAAACACTTTCTTTTACTGTTTCCTGCTGACTGTGGTGCTTTTATATTCTGCTGCTCCTGAAAGGAAATGAATCATGGTTCAGCATGACTGAATTAACTTGTACCTCCACAAGATCGATCTCATTCCTCAGCTGAGTTTATTCTGTTTCATCCACTGTTCCAGTATTCAATCGATTTGCCATCATGTGCACACATTTTATGGTTTCAAGGTGCTTCAGTTTGAGGTTGACCTGTCCCTTGCATATTTGAAAACATTGACGGATCATCCAAATAACTGAAAAACCAAGATATTTGCCAGCTCATGGATCAGGCTTCCCTTCCGCTATTCATCACTATGTCACTTGGGTTTCCAGGTTCACTTTAAATCCTCACCTCATCTATAGTATTTTCCAAATTTCATTTCTGTTACAACCAGTGAGCAGAGGAAAATTCTGGATACACCAAAGGTCATCCAACGCACAAAGGAAACTGAACATGAAGCCATGAGGTGGTTGAAAAAGCATTCGAAGCCTCTGTGCACTTTTATAATGCTTTGCCTTTTTTTGCTGATTTTTTCCCCCTAGGACTAGCTGCTGAAATGGGAAAGTTATTTGCAGAGGTAGTGAGTGAAGCCCCAGGAGCACAGCTTGCAGTGAGACCAACCCCGGGAGCTGAAAAGGTATGCCGGTACATCATCACCAGCATCACACCCCAGACCAGCTCATTCGCCAGCTTTAGATCAACTAAAAATTAAATTCACCTATTGATCCAGGGGAAGAATTTGATATGAAATGTTCTGTTTGAAAGACTGGCTTGCTCTACTGTTGTGCACTCCCAGTTTAGACACTCCAAAAGTTAAATGTAGTTTAATTTTATGTCATATTTTATTTAACTGGGATTTCCAGGACTCAGTATTCTAAACAATATTAGATGGTCAGTACACATAAATGTTCAATATAGGAACTGTATTTTAGGAGACTTGAGGGTTGATGTAATACAATACATACATACAATGTGCTGTATAACAGGACATAATAAGGATTTAATGTGTGAGGTATAAAATAATAGGTATAAAACAGTTAACATGGTCAATATCACTAATTTACTTACATTTGAGTAGGGACCTAGAATAGTGCAGAATCCTGAATATTATATATTAAATACTGAATATATTGAACACTTGCTTGCTTTGTTTTAAATAGGAAAAAGTCATGAAACCTTTTCCATTTTAATAAAAAAAATCACCATGAATTCTGAAATAGGCAGCGTATTAAAAACTTACTGGGTTTTCATTTTTTAAAATTTATAGGTTGGTAGGCTTTCCAGTGACCAACTGGATGTACACAAAACCTGAAAAAAGTACATTTTTGATATTGTCTCTTTTAAGTGATAAGTGATATTCTTTTTTTTAGGAATTTGGCAGTAGTTTTGTAGTGTATGCGGCTCTACAAAACTAACAAAGCACTGAATTAGCAGCATAGCTAGTTAGTGACATCAGTAGACTTATCCCAACTAACAAGTTGGCTGTCTGGCTCAAGGTTGCCAGGATGTCTTAGGGAAAATAATAGAATAACCACTCAAAACTAAACATAAGTTTATCCAGTTTACCCAGAAAAACCCTGTACAATGTCAAACCTCAAATCCAGTAGTACAGATGTTTAAATTAAGTCCCAAATTCATTTTACCACATTTTACCACCATCTTAATTACCATCATTACCAGCTGCTTTTAATGAGGAACAGTGTTGATCACTCCTGTTCAGTTCCAGAGAATCTATGCTAAGACACATTAAAGCTGTTCTATATATAGCTGTCCAATACCTTAGTAACACACTTTACATTGTTTTATTCTTAAATTTGTCCCCTATGTGAGCCATTTTGTGGTGAAACAATTTAACTGCTTGCTGAAGAAGAAGAAGAAGAAGAAGAGACAGCTTGCTAGCCAGACTTATAAACAACATATTTCAGAAATTAATTCAAATAATAACATTTTATACTTACCGATTATTTACATTATTTACAAATTAAAGCACTACTGCAGGCTGACTGATGCAGATATGTTTAGAATATCAGTCATGTTCATTAGTGTTGTGTGATTGGCAGGGCGGGAAAGAGACAGGGGGGGAGAAACAGAAATACAGATGATTAGGTATGCTTTTATACCTCTTACACATCTTTAGAAAAAATGTACATGTTGTGCAGAGTGCAAGCAGGGACTCCAGCAAGACTAGCTAAGACAGCATAAATAAAAGGGAAAGGCAGAAGGTAATGCAAACATGAGGGAGCCCTGGGACATAAAGCGCCAGCCACTCCACCGTCCACAAACCTGAGTGAACCAGTGAGAGTGGGGGGATGACAGCATCCAAACATCCCACTTTACCAGAACACTCTATGCCTCCGAACCCTACGTTGATGATGATGATGATGATGATGATGATGATGAGAAGAGTAATAATATTAATTCTAATAATGGCATGTTAATGGATTAACCACTTCATTGATTTGGTTATATCAGGAACGAACGCTCGTATGGATCATTAGCAAAGGCTTATTCGAGAACTATAAAAGAAAACCGCAGACTGATGATTGCATGTCAGCAAACAGATCTGCTGCATTAACACATTAAGCACTAATTCTCACATTAACTTAGAAATGAGGATGAAACACTTCGGGATGAAACACCCTGTATAAGGCAGCGCTTTTTAATTAACGCCTCCACTTTAATGACTTTGTAGCACTTTTTCTTCTTAAACTCCTTTTCTGAACATGATTTGCAACGTTTTGCTATTCTGATCACATTCTTCCTGTTTGTATCAACTGTTGCGATCTGCCTTATGATGAAGTGATGGCTTCGTTTGGCAAAGAAATAAAATGGATTTTTTTGTCAAATATCTGGAACAACATGACAGAGGTCAGCTTGAGCATAAATCTCATCATTATGCATGAGTTTGCCGCTGGCAGCTCAACAGCAAACACTGGAATTGTTTTCATTGTTTTATGCTGCCACTTTGTTTTCTTTTATTGCTGAAGATCAGTCCTTGTGTTCAAGAGAATGATGTGTCTTGCTTTATGAGCATGTCGGAAACATAGCAGTCCACTGACGGCTCTGCTGGCACGGCTTGTGTTAACCACAGCGATGCCGCTGTCACTGCAAAAGTAGTGGTACGTATGAAACATCCTATGCGCTGATCAAAACAGTGTAGAATGATCTTAATGCATTTGCCAGGATTTTATTTTGTTGTGAAAATTCAAGATGTACATCTGTTTTTTGGGAAAAATAAAGTTTAACCATTGAGCGATTCTGTCTTCTGAAGCTGGGAGCCAATGTTGCGATGTGTATGTTGATCTGTGGGTGTACAGCAGCGCATTTCCTGTGCATGATGGAGATTTAGATTCCAAATGAGCAATAAAAGGGGAGAAATTTTCTGGCTGGCAGCAGTTTATAAATATTTACTTTTTTTTTTAAACTGTATATTATAACCAAGTCATGTGCAAATTGTGTTGAAATCATGTTGTATTGCAAAAAGGAGTCTAGAACCAAGCACAGAATTGTTTATGATTCCAGCAGCAGTTATCAGTACAGGTCCACAGTATCTAGGTCAGATTATCCACTGTAACAAGGGTGAGAGTTTGTGGGATGTACAAATCTTTAGGGCATCCATGCAGGACCATCTACAACAGCAAAATATCAAAATGATCTTTTTCACTATAAGACGTTGCAGATATGTCATACAGATCTTCCCCTGTCTTAATATTTTGTTAAACATTGCCAGATTTATCAAGATTCTTTTGAATAACTCACTGTAAAATTGATGTACAGCCAGTGATGTTTCTAGACCATTTAGCTCACCTTTATTTCTGCTTTGCTGCTGTTGCAGTTTTGCTGTCTTGCCTGTTATTTTTTAGTGTCAGTCTGGCCTTGTTTCACTTCTTCCCATTTTAGCTAAATGGAAAAAAAAACACATTCTAATCCACACGGGAGCCTTGGTCCACTGCCTTAAGGGATCCGTCTCGATAATGTGTTGTTGCTTTCTTCTGTGTGCAGCTTTACCACTGTAATCAGACTTTATACATTATAATTATTCCCCCACTGTGCACTGGGGAAGGGGGCTAAGTCATCCCCAAACCCATCAGTGTATCCAGCACAAGTGAAAACAGTACACAATACACTTTCCAATGAGATTTTTTTTTTTTAAAAATCACTAGATATGTCTTTCATAATCACTCAGGAATAATGCAAAATGCCTGAAAATATTACAGACCCTTTCAAAATCTGGGATATTGGGCAGAAATACCACATTACACTCTGTAAATATAGAAAGAAAGGAAGGTCCATAGGCTTCTAAATTTATTGTGAAGAAGCAGTGAATATTTTCTTTTCAGAACAGGGTTTGTTAGTTTGTGCACTCTGACTCTGCTGATCCTGCTGCCCACTGCTGCTGCACACTGATTCGCTTCCTTATTGATTCATTAACTGTACCGTTGCTAAGAATACACCATGGTGTGCATTATTTAACATGATACATAAATAACAATGTGAGATTCAGTCCATGCCTGGATACTCTGAGTATGGTGTAGCTCTTGGCATTGTCTATGAGAGGTGTAAATTAGAAATGTCATTTCTTTGCTGTTAACTGCATCTGCTGTGAATGGGTTTTTTTTTTAAATGCTGAAAAGGCATAGTCATGTTGGTTCACTTGAGCCTGAACCTGCTTCACGAGCCAGAGCCTGGTAAAAATGGGTTCCATTGTTCTCAGGCATTTGATGAAGCCTTGTAATATCATTACAGAATGTTCTGAACCCTATGGGGAAACTCAGTTCTGCTGTTATTAATTTGCTTCACTTTACTTTGTCCTACTTCAGCTCAGCAGTGGAGTCAGTAGAGTGCACGCCACTCTAAGCTCGCTTTTGATAAAGGGTCCTCTTTGACATTTAATGCCGTTGTCATTTTCAGTTTCTCGTACATGCTGAAGTCCGTTCAACACGAAACCGAGGGCTGGCTTTTTCAGTCGTATTTCTGATTTCATGCTGGGATATTGAGAGAGCTGTGTGGAGAGCTCTCATATTTGATTTGTAGGAAGGAACACACCTCCTTGAGAATATTGTCAGGTATAAACAGTTTTCTGGTGATATTCTTTCATCTAAGCTCGGTAGTTTTGGAAAGATGGTGCTGTCTGCTGACAGTTATTTGCCATGTTCAACAAAGCGCAGTTGGACTGCTGGGGCTGGCTCGTTTCTAAGGTTCTCTCTGAAGGAAAGATTACTGTTTATTGCATTTCTAAAAATTCGAGTTGTTTAAAATCCACAGGCGGTAAATATACTGATGCACCTTAGAGAACTGTAAAAGAAAGAGCTTGAAAACTTGTATGTCGCAAACCCATTTATGCAGTAAAAGAGAGCAACATGAACTTTTATAATAATGGAGATGGATTGTGTGGGCTTATTTCTGGAACTAAGAACACTGTTGGCTGTTCTATCCCTGAATCTTGTGGGATCTTGTGCTCTATTCAGTCTCCTAATTGCCCCACTTGAATCAATTACCAGGCCCAATTAATGCTTGTCATCCTGTGCCCAGAGGTGCTGCACTTCTCTGAGTGTCAGTAGAGCTCAGGTGTAGTAAACGTGCAAGTTTTAATGGCACCCCTCTAGCTGGAGAAAACCTTTAGAGATCTTCTCGCCAGCTCCACGCAAATACAAGCTTGAGTGATTTGCTCAGGGACCCAGTTGTCCAGTAGACTGTGGAAGCAAAACATCCTCTCTGGCTGTACAAAATGTAAATCGCACTTGTAATCCATTGGCCCTCTGACGTGGTCCCGACTGAGAAGCGTGAGACTTCCTCTGGCCTTATTAAGATTGACCCTGGTGGAAGGAGAGGGAGAGGAAAGGGTCCACACCAATCTTTCACGTTTTAATTGGTATGTGTTTCTCCACCACATGCCAGTCTCTTACTCCATTTCATTCTCCAGTCCCGTGCCGATAACGCTTTCATATTGAGGATGCTGTTAGTGTGTAACACGCTGCATATTTCTTTTGCTATGCCCCAGAGATGGGCTGCCAGAGCGTAAAATGGATGGATCATGTCAAGGGGCGGAAAGCAATTTACCATGGGATGCAGAGGAAGAGGCAGGGAAATACGTTCTCCCTGAACTCAAATACAGATTCACCTTGGATAGACTGACCTTGGCGTAGTCCTTTGGAGGTGATTCTTTTATGTAATTCTGCAATAAGTATTATTATTTATAACTATGTATAAACTGTGCATTTAAAAACAAGTCAAACCTTTTGTTGCAGTGTCCTAACTCTAAATAAAAGATGTGTAAGATACTTGAGTCATTTGTGCCTACTACAGACCGGCTACAAATGAAAGGACAAACCATCATAAAGTGTCATAGTAAGGTGCAAGGCCACCACATGCCACCAGCACAGCTTCAATACACCTTGGCATTGATTCTACAAGTCTCTGGAAATTAACTGGGCGGATGAAACAACATTTTTCCTAAAGATATTCTCTAATTTGGTGTTTTGATGATGACTGTGGTAGAAAGCGCGGTCTGACAGCCCGGTCCAAAATCTCCCATAGGGGTGTACCCGGTTGAGATCTGGTGTCTGTGAAAGCCGTGGCATATGATTCACATGATTTTGATACTCCTCAAACTATTCGGTGAACCCTTGTTTCCAGTGGATTGGGGCATCCATCAGAATAAAGGATAAGTGATCAGTCAGAAAAAATGTTGTTTGACACTGACACAGTGACGCTTTATTCTAAGGGGACAAATGGATGGAAACCATGCTAGCAAAATAATTAAAAATGGTGTGAACGTTCATAAAGTTGAAGCCTTTACATCACAAGATACTGGATATTATGCTAGATTTTTGCTTTGAGCATTATTCACTAGGTGGCACTGCTCCACAAATGAATTGTAATGAGATAGTAATGAGATAGTATGAGGGTAAAGGAGGTAATGTGCCTCCTAGAGGCCAACATGAGATAAAAATTTCATAAGTGCTTGAGCCTATACCACTTCAAGGGCACTAGCATAAAGGTAAACAGACACCTATGGACACAAACTTTATATCCTCTGTATCAGATATGTGGGGCTACAACCCTACTGAGTTTCATGTGGACTGGTGAAGCCTAGGTATATGACACTGTTGTCCAAATATTGGTGAAGGAAAAAAATGGTAGAAGAAGAAACATTTCTGAAAAAGAAACTGGCGCAGCGATCATAATACACTGTCCACATTATTTATTGTACATCTATGATCATATTTTAGAATATATCAGGATAAATAGTTACATTTATGGTAGACTACGAAGGTAAGGTCTTGCTTATCTTCATCATCAGAGTCATTTCAGTCTTTCAGTGGTAGCTCAATGGTTAAGGTTTTGGAATACTGATCTGAAGGTCATGAAGTCAAATCCCAGCCCCACCGAGCTGCTAATGTTGGGCCCCTGAGCAAGGCCCTTAACCCTCAACTGCTCAGTTGTATAAATGAGATAAATGTAAGTCACTCTGGATAATAGTGTCTGACAAATGCCATAAATGTAAAAATGTAAAATGTCTGCTTCTCTGTCTTATTTTAGCTTTAGGGTACTTTATTAGACCTGTCTTTCTATACATTATTTCTAACTCTTCATTTCAGAACATTTGCATTTACATTTACATCTAATCCAGCTAATGTGCAAATAAAAACAGTCATTTTTTCAACATAAAACCTTTCTGTTACACTGCAGGTAACATTGTTCACTCACATCATTCACTGTTACTCAGGTAACATTCATTCACTTATGGCCAACATAATGAAAAATATGATTTTTCCTTATTTAATACTTACTGTATCATGGTCATGTTATTCAGGCTGCTTTACAAAAGCTAAAATGACAAACCTAGCACCTGTCCAGATTGCACAGAAAGGTCCTTTTGATATAGTTTGTGATTATTTGTTAATGGCTTTGAATTTAAAATGATGAATGATCTTCAAACACAAACCTTTTTAACATCAGGATGGAACGATATTTAATAAACAACTCAAGGCTGCTCCTTTTCTCTAAAGTTCTATGGTATTAAACTCTATTGCCGGTTTAAATGTACTGCAAGTTCCTGCTGAAGTCTGTATACAAGACTCAATACATGTCCACAGTTAGAATGGTTTATGGTCATGAATTCGATCATAGAAGTCAAGGCTGTAGTCAGAAAGCGATGATTGGAACATGTGGAATGCTTAATACCATTGAAAATATTGTCCGTTCCAAGGGCATGTGGTAATTAATTATATTTTCTTTTGTTTAAGTGAGATATCTAATTAAAATGGTTTAAATGATCTTGTAACTCAAAAGCACAGGGCTCGCACTGCTTTGTTTTATAAGGATGGATATTAACCAGAGCTACAGATGACTGACTGATGATGCACATGTGTTATCCAGTACAACTCAGTTTACAGTCCATACCATACAACATCAAATGGATTTGGCCATTTCTCTCCACAGAAGCGAATCAGATGCTTGTTTAGTCTTGAGACTGGAGTACTGCAAATCACTCCTGGCAGGTGTTCCCCTGCATGCCATCTGACCCTTGCAGCTGATCCAGAATATACCTGGGTGTTCAGTCTTCTCAGGTTGTCCCAACCCAACATTCCCTCTACCCTAGCTGCCCGCTTAAGGTTAAAACACAGATGCTTGACAATTCATTTCATTCATTCATTCATTTTCTTGACCGCTTATTCCTATACTTAGCCGGCAGCATAGGGCGCAAGGCAGGAACAACCCTAGTCAGGGCGCCAATCCATCGTAGGGCACGCACTCACACACTCACGCACACTCTCACACACTAGGGCCACTTTAGAGACAGCAATCAACCTAACCTGCATGTCTGTGGACTGTGGGAGGAAACCGGAGTACCCGGAGTAAACCCACGCGGACACAGGGAAGACATGCAGACTCCACACAGAA
>JAOVYV010000045.1:12169267-12180443 GCA_025674545.1 Hassar affinis | reverse complement strand
TATATTATGTTTACATCTATATATTCTTTTTATTACTGCTCATATGTCTGATTCTTAGCATTTTGAGCTGCATTTTATGAACATACGGAGGCGGAGGTGAAAAAGGTGAGAGATCCACACAACACATATGCAAACTCCTTCCCTTCCATGGGTCTCTCAGGTAAAATCAAATCAGCCAATCGTGTAGCAGCAGCACAACAGAACTTCTGGTGAAGTGATATACCCGTGTTCCCTATCTCCCTACACACTGTGCAGTTCCCTTTAAAAAAAAAAGTGAAAAGACATCAATCATCTTTAATATTTCAATTTTATCAAATAAGGTCAGGTGAATAATAAGGCACCATTCAACAGTCATTTCTCTTAAAATAGACCAGTGATAAATGGCAACAACATTTTCAATGGTGATTAATGTGCAAAAAAAATAATTAATCGTGCATTTAACACGATAAAAAAAAATAATCGCATGACAGCTCTAGTATAAAAGGATTCAAATTACACATTTTTACATTAAAGTGATTCGAGACATTTTATAATGTACTATATTTTATAGAAATATTTTATATTTCTGTACACTTATGTTTGCTTTATTTCTGTATTTTTGTGCATGCTGCAAAAAATTAATCCATTTATTAATGAAAAAGAGTGCAACTAATTAAAGTTAACATTAAAAGATGAGCTTTTAGAGGCTAAATGTTTAGATCGAATAATCAGAGATCAATCAAGTGAAGAACAGATTAATTAATTAATCAAGTTACTACAATATGATGATCTCTATTTAGGGTTATCACACTTATATTTTGTTCTGTTCATGTTCTTTTACTTCGACTCCAGTATTTTAAAACCATACTGGACCGGATATGACCAGCAGAGGCAGGTTGAATTGTTGACTGCAGTTTGTCACAGTTTTGTGACACATTAGGCTATTTTCTGTTTATTGTGGAATAATCTTGCTTTCAAAGATTTATTTTGCATGTACATGGTTAAGACCAAAGAACTAACATACAGGGTTTCAGTACTTGCTCTTAAGTCTGTGTGAAAATTCCTAGTCTAGCTAAGCTGCTAAATTCCATCCTAGAGACACTTTGCATTGTGGTGTAAAAGCCCTCTTGGTATAGGGAAAGCTCATATGGTGCAAATATGTTTTCACTGCTTCTGCTGAATTCAGCATGAGTTCAGCATGAATAAAGCAAAAGTGTTTCTTGGAAGCATTTTCTACGTTTAGGGTTTCTCATGCCGTTTGTAGCCTAACAAGAGAAGAGTGGCATTATATTTGAAATGTGAGCAAATTTATTCTGGAAATTCATATATCTGTGGAGATTTTTTTGCCGAGGTCACACTATGCGGTTTTAAGCCCTTTTTCCGACAAGTTTTGGAGGTTGTGCCAGCTCGGGAGAAAATGAGCGTTTACTCGGGGCTCGTAAATCGGTTCTCGATCGTGATGTATCAGTTGTTCAAAGACGCGACCCGAGAGGCTCACCGATCACTTGCAGACTGCTCTGGCAGTAAGTGCGGTGTCGATCTACAGCCAATGAGAACTCAGGACGCGGAGTGAGGGGAAACCCGGGGGAGGAGCCTATAAACATTGAAGCATTGTAATGGGAAGGTGTCCACAAACTTTTGGACCATGTTGGTGAAAGCACCACAACTTCCTGAAATCAAGTTTAAGCAGAGAGGAATTCCTGAAAAACCTTTCAGGTTTTTATTATTTTTTATATCAGTGCACAGCATTGAATTGATCGCTTCTTGATGACCTCATCTTGATGGCATCACGCATGGTATCATGTCAGCCTCCTTGTCACTTCTTGCGTGTGTTTTTGTGACAAAACGTAGTTTGGAGAGCGGACCGACTCATCAGTGAGTCACTCCTGGTGAAAAATCCTGTAATGTGTGACCCCCGATCGCTGATCAGTCTTGTAGTGTGCAAACCACAACGACTTAAAAAAACACGATTACAAGAGAGCGAGTTGTGTCGTTTGAACAGTACAGCGATCTGGCTCCTTTGCAAGTCTTGTAGTGTGTCCAAGCCATTAGCAACACGAAGAGGCAAGGATCATAATGAATATGAACCAGCTGTGGCTTTCATTTTCCAGCAACACGCTGGAGCCATGCTGTTCTATATCTGTGACTAATGTGATTTGAAGATCTTGAGTAAAACTTTTCAACCGAGAGACATTAAGGTATACAGTGACATGGTGACATAGAGCTGAGAGGCGGCACTGTGTCCTAGGGCTGTGATTAAACAACATTTGGAAATGTATTAAAATGAATTGAATCACATGAGCAGAATAAATTCATTTATTGAAAAACATTTATTGTTTTGGGGAAGCAGAGGCTCCCCATTTGCGCAAGGCAAATTTATATGAATATACATAGACTTGGAAGCCAGCGGGCCTCATCTTTTCGGACTGCTGCTCATTCATCGTCAGTGGGTGGCATAACACTCTGTTCACCCACCTCTGCATAGTGCAGGCTAGTTGCAGTCGATGGGGAGAGTATACTACTCCTAACTCCTTACCTGAGAGCATCAATTGGTCATATGAAGTCCAGACAACGTCCAGAGAATCCGGTCAGGATGTTATCCAGAATTGCTCTTTCACACATGTAGCACACAAACAGGCGATGTGTCAGATGCATCCTCGCTTCACGGAAATAGTTTGTTTGGCTTAGTTTGTTTGGTTTGGCAAGGGGTGGTGACACGGTAGAGTGTGCAGGAGGCAGGCAAAAGGCATGCTGTGGAAATCACTGCTCTGATTTGGTTCTACTTTGGTCAAGTTTGTGATCTCTGGACAATATTTTGAACCGTTTTGTTTTGCCTCTAAGTAGCTCCTAAAATGCGCATATTTAAAATGTAAGCATTTCACTTACTATGGCCGTCTAAAATGACTCAGAATGCTCACTCTCTCACTAACACAACATTAAATATAAAGCTACTAGACTACAGCTAATATAATAACATATACTGCAATTAAGATAATGCTGTCAACATGGTGACAGATTAGTTCATAAGAAAAGGTCAGAGTTTTCTAGTCATTGTCCTTACCTTTGTCTAACAAACTTACAAAGTCAGACACATTTACACCACATGCTGAATCCGCAAAGCCACCAAAGTTGTGGCTCGCACCACACACACACACTACACCCGCCTGCCATCTGGCAAAAGGTACTGAAGCATTTGGGCCCTCACAACCAGACTGCGCATCAGCTACTTTCCACAAGCCTTTAGACTCCTCAATAACCACTGCCTGGACTACACACACACACACACACACACACACACACACACACACACACACACACACACCTCACATAAGCTGAACTGGACCGTACACTACATACGAAGATAAACACGCACTCCCATCCCGCTGCAACTTTGTACACCCTGCAGAACTACAAAAATGTTTAGTGTTCTCCACTTTACTCATCCATACATCCCATATAGGACCGTGTATCAGTCAACACCACTTCTGTACAACAAATGTACTATCTGCACTCTTTCATCCTGCATCCTGCGCTTGGTGTTGTTTTAGTTATTCCTGTGGTGTTTTATGTAGCATCTGCAGGTCCTGGAGGAACGTTGTTGCGTTTCACTGTGTACTGTACACACTGTATGAAAACCCACTTGAACTGTTTGATGCAGAACATTGTTTGTGCTGTCACTAAAAAGTCAGCAAGTAGTTGGAGAGCAGTTGGTTATACACTGTGGTTTTCTCCTTGCATCATACAAAACATAATATTATTTAAGTCTGGCCATATATTTCATTTCAGGGGCTTATTATGTGGCATGTATTATGTGGTAATAGCTACTGAAAAGCAGTTTTTTAAAGAAAGCCACCACGTCGTTCCCAGTTCCACACTGGGATTAATCCATTTGTGTTAAGCAGATGTTACAGCCCAAAATCCAAAGTAATGTGAAATCCATCTCATTTCCTTCATGGCTTCCATCATAATTAGTTTCAGATCCCTCAAAACCCACATTCCAAATATGGCCTAATTTGATAAGTGGAGACGAAAATACTTGCATTCCAACAAAATGTCCCTGTGGCTCGCCTAGAACACCACACGTCACTTTCACTTAGCTTGAATTGCAGTTGAGGTCTTGAATAAACCGTGCCTGTAGAATTAACTACAGGATCTACACATAGGACATGAAGTGAAGAGAGAATCAAACGATCAAAGTTCTTGACAAAGGAGCTGATGGCAGATGAAATCCTTAGAAATCGAAACCTGAGCGACTTCGATTTGGGAAAGGAACGGGTTTGTAAGCAGGAATGGACTGTCAGGTTTTTGTGGATGATCCTGGATTAACCAGTTGGCCTGCACTAATTGCTTGCACCACAGTTACACTAATGATCTGCTAATGGCTTTTTCTAAACAGAATGGACTTGTGCCAAGGGTTTTATGCATTTCTGTGATGAACATATCTGAAGTGCTGAGGCAAGGAACAAAAAGACTGAAGTTTCAGGTTTCTGCATAAATCACACCAGCAACTTTTAATGAATTCGACATTAGTAAAGAATTGCTCCCTTTGCCACAGCTTGCTCTGTTACTAGTGCTTTTGACAGCTTTGTAGCATTACCCATGCCAAATGTCTATATTGGTTGGTTCTTCAGGTCTGCGGAGAATTCAGAGAAAATTCATAGACGCATACTACTACTACTACTACTAATAATAATAATAATAATAATAATAATGTTGGACTGTTATAAGACATTAAGCGCTACTTGAACTGATTCACCAAATATGTTTTGCCATACATTGCTGCATATTTGGGATGTACTCTAAAGGACCAGAAAAACATGCACTAGAACCTATGCAAAATACACAGCAACGTCACCTATGCACATCATTGGTTTCATCTGTCAATGTGTATATAAAGCGATAGACATCTATGGAAGCTTCAAGAGCTGTTTCTGCCATGAGAGTGGCAAGTTATCATGATTTTGTGGTTTTCAAGCACGAGCATTTCAAGGGTGTACCATGACTACAAGAATTCCGGCAAAACCTCAAACTTATGACGGCACCATGGCTGTAAAAAGTCTCTGGGTGAACGTTACCAGCGGCAAGAATCCTTTCACACAGTAAGCGTGCAACATTACCTCAAGTAACATCGGAATTCAATGCTTCAGTTTCTCCAATTTTTCCGAGCGAATCCAACTCCTTTAGCCAGACCTGTAAAATGATCATGCCCGTCTTGAGAAAGTCTTATAAAAAATAAATTTCATAGAATGATCACTCAATCACAAATATACAAATATAATCCTAATTACAGTTTTATGTAAGAGACACTCTCATAGCCTGCTTAAGGTGAGCTCCTTTAAAAAAGGGTTTCCTTGAGCTCTTGCTTTGAAGGATCAGAGAATCCTTTCCAGAAGCTACATGGTTCTTTCCTTTGAAAAAAAAAATCTTTGTGGATGAATTCAGTTCAACCAAATTGAACTATATCCAAGGTTACGATTGTGAGAAAGCTTGATTTATATCACTAGTACAGATACAAATATATTTCTCACATTTAAGAGCTGCCTTCTGCGTCCTGCTGTTTGGTCAGGTGGATCCCAAACTTTGGAAATATCACTTGCTTCCCAAACATTGAACATTCCTGCCAAATTGAAAAGCAATCGCCACAGTGACAAAGTGTGAAATGAAATGCACACAATGTATTGCGTTTCCATAGTGACATGCAGAATACATGCCAAAATGAAAAGCGAAACCTCTATTGCATTGTTTTTCACATTGCTTGACCTCTGTACTGAAAAACCACACAAGGATTGGCATTTTTGTGTCACAATTGAATACAACACACCGAAATGTAATCAAGGCAGGAGTATATTGCTTTCCACCGTGTGGTACTTCAAACGTAAACGGCTCACTGAAATGCAATCCACATGAGATTGCGCTTAAACACTGATGTGGAAATCTTGCTGAAATGGAAAGTAAAAGATCCATTACATTGCTTTTATGCTGCTCGATCTCTTAACAGAAAAACAATGTATGGATTTGCATTTAAAGGATGGATTGCTGAATTTGTGTCAGAATTGAATGCAAAAAAGCACCTTAAAATGCAGTCAGCTCAACTGCACTGTATTCCACTGTGCAGCGCTGTGAACATGCCAAAACAAAACACTAAGCAGCTGAATGTATTTTGTCAGATGTGTGTATCTGTGCCACAATGAAATGTAATCAGTGTCCAATCAGAATCCTCTACTGAATTTGGGGCATGGATGAGAATCCAGTCAGAAGAAAGCACTCGTAGTTTTAAATTAATCCAGAGGAAAAAGTCTTAGGTTAGTTGAATGAGGCAGCCATGTTTGGAGTGGGTGGTGGTGGTGGGGGGGTAAAGCTTCTCATGATGCTGTTTTGTGTTGCTGAGATGGCACACTGGTTCTCACCCTTGTGTTTATTTGCTTCGCCGATAACGTTTATCTGGGGCTCAGCCGCATGGCTGGAATGCAGCGCGTAAACAATGATATTCCACAGGCCTTATCTGGCACGGGCCACATCGCACACCACTGGCACCTCTCAAAGTCCTTGTGCGCATACTGAGGGACGAGATTAGCCAGAGCTGGAGTGGAACTGTGCCCTGCTTTGTGCAGTTGTTGATGCTGCATAATGTGTTGTGGTTAGTAATAATTGCATGTTTTTAATGCACTACCCAAATAGTACCTGAGTTCTGAGCCATTTTAATAATAACTCAGCAAGCTGAAGGGCTTTTCAGTTGTCATTATCATTCTTCCTAATGAAATCGTCTGCCTCCAGGCCAAATCAAGCTGTTGACACTGAGCTGATTGCCTAACACAGAAGCCCCTCTGCCTGTGCTTCATGGTGGATCTCGCTTGCTGTAGAAGTTTCTTGCCTGGAAAGAACAGCAAAGGGATAAAGGGGGGGTTGGGTTTTACCGAGGTCTTTTCACCCCCAGACTGATGGCTCTCAGGCGCTGCTCTTGTCTGCTTATGTGTGTGTTTCCCATTTGTTTCCAAGGCAGGGGCCCTGTCTGATGGAGGAGGCTGGGCCCCTGCAGTGGCCCCCTTGGCTTTTGTGTCTGCACTGCATCAATGGGGGATGGGAACGAGGCTGGGGACTGCTGGACATTTCCTCCACATTGACAGCATGTCTCACCAATGTGCATGTTATTCTTTTATAGTAAAGACCCATTGTGCTCCACTATAGGGACAGCTGAAGGTCTCTCTTTTAGAGAAGAGACAATATTAAGTATAATAGGCCAGTTTTCCTGCACTCACCCATTTTTCATTTGAGCACTTGCGTTTCTATACTGTATTTTTCTATCTCAGTCTATTTACAGTTATTTCAGATGTATCATTTATTACCCAGCTTTGTTGTTGTATGTGTAATTAAAAAGCTGTGGGTTCATAAACAACCATTGAATTCTGCGTTTCTCGCCCCAGTGTCCCATTGCAATTTCTCTGCCTGGAAAAAACCAGAGAAATAAACCTATGAAAAACACTGAAACATTTCGGTGGCCTTTGGAACCATCAAAAACCTTTACTGGCTTTAAGAGCCGCAGTGTTTTGCACTTTCTTTTCCTGTGAAATTTTGAATCTTTGTAAATGCCACAGACAAGTTGTAACCGGGGTTCATCGACATTGTGAAGCAGACTTCTTGAACAGGTTGTTGCTTGGCCTCGTCACTGTGTGAGGTCACTTCATTATTCAGACTGCATCTCTTCCGCCTGGACTCGGACATTTTGAGATGGAGATGTGGCAGATGCTTGTCCCATTCCCTCCCAGCTCCAGATGGAGGAATGCAGTGTGTAATCTTGACTCCCAGGCTCCTCTGGTGACCTCTCCGTCTTGTTCTCGATGTCCAGCTGTCGCAGGCCATCAGTAGGCCTTTGTCAGTCGGCACATATGGTCTCATCTCATGAATTCTGTGTTGCTCATACAACAACATTTAAGTAGGAGGGTTTCTTGTTAAGTGAAATTTTACTATATTTTAGGAATAATTTTAGCAAAAAAACTTTAGTGATAGGATTCATTCAGGTCTAAGGACTAATATGCCAAAAAAAAATTTTAACATGAAAAATTATATTGTTAAAATATATTAGACATTTCTATTTGTAAAAATTAGGTGGATCCACTTTGTGTTTTATTGTTTTTAATGACTTCGAGATGAAAAGCAGTGGCATTAGGCTGCATCATTATTAATAGGTTTTAGTTTTGAAATAGTTAACTTTTGCTATATTTACTGGTTCTCGAGCCCCTGAAACGGAGACTTTTGGAAACGCCAACGGCCCTGTTTTAGTTTGAAAACTCCGGAGTTGTGTTTTGGTCTGGAGAGTCAGAAACGGAGACTTTTGGAAACGATAACGCAGGCACCCACGTTTTTTCCTGATTGGGTCACAGTGTATCCTTCCCTGATCGTCATGCATTTACCCTTTTCTGGAAGAAAACAGCACCAGTCTCTGCTACCTGTGGTGAATGCAACATAGATAACGGAATTCTTGCTGACCTTCTGGTCTTGTGCAGTAGTGATCTGCGACGCTACCCGTGCCCAGCAGCATTTTTAGCCCTACATGAAGCATGTGATGGGTGTTTTCAGGTGTGTTACTATGGACAATTAGGCGCTAAAACATAATCTGGGTGGAGATTTCAATTTTTTCTTTTTCAATTGTTAAACGCCATTTTGCAGGCCCACACATTTACTTGGCAGACACCCTTATACCGAGTGACATACATTTATCTCATTTATACAACTGAGCAGTTCAGGGTTAAGGGCCTTGCTCAGGGACCTAAGAGTGGCAGTTTGATGCTGCTGGGACTTGAACCACCAACCTTCTATTCAGTAACCCCTACCTATCATTGAGCCACCCCACACCTGCCCCCTCTGTGGGTCAGGAGCTTCTGTCAAACATATACTCTATGCATACCAAAAGATGAACAACATCAGAGCAAAATTCTACAATACACGCTGCCACAAGGAAATTTTCACCTCACTTCCCTGCAAAAAACTCCTTATTCTTAGAAGCACAAGGAAATAAAAAGCCATATAAGATCCAGGAAACCAGTCAAACTCTACACCCTCATAGTCACACAAACACCCTATTCCCTACATATACAAGAAAAGAAATGGATCGACCCCCACTCTGACTTTTTAAACATGATAATGATAAGCAGCTGACATGGACACCATTTTAAAATGAAAACCTGTTAGTATGGATTTGCCCTGCACTTGTACTTAAGATTTGTCATATTTATGTTTCAGGCCTAGTTTACTAAGTTTACTGGTTTACTGAACTAAGGCAGAATGTCACCTGTGAGTTGTACAGACATCAGTGCATCCACTCAGTCCAGTGATCTTGAAAGTATGTAATGCTGTTGAAAATTGACTTGAGACCTGGCAACCCTGCACACCAACAAGGGAAACAATATCCCTGTTTAATTTGGTTGCAATCTAATGCACTGCTTTGGGTTTATCATATGTTACTAAGAGTCTGATCAGACTTCATAAACAGTCATTATCAAGTTGAAATCACTTTTATAAAGGTGCATGATTTCATCAGGTGAAAATAGATCATTAAGACACGTACTTTATCCTTAATGTACTTTATCATTAGGGTAGAAAAGGAGGCTATCCTTGTGCATTGGGTTATTAAGGAGAGTGCACTAAGATTGAAATAAGTTGATGAATATTTATTTATTTAATTATTTATTTAAGTGCATTAGTCGTGAACTTGAAGCTCAGTGCAGGATTGTTGGACACACAAAAGGAGCGAGGCTTAATGAGGATATGCTCAGAGATGGCAGAGAACATGTCCAAAGGCTCTCTTTTTTTTTTAATGATCACCTGCCAGGAAGAGGCCCACAGGCTTCATACAGATATGTACAGAACAGGAACAATGAAGTGGGATGAAGTGGAAATCTACAGGACTTCTCCACAGGACTGTACATCTTTGTGCCTGTTTCCACTTGAACTACATCACCTTTTTCTGCCTGTGTTTGAGATGTGGCCTTCCTCAGGGGATCTGTTCTGTCTGATAATTCAGCATGTTAGTTCATAGGAAATCTCACCTTGAGGGATTTTTTTTCTGGCGTTTTTAAGACTCGTTTTTTTTTTTTTTTTTGTGGATCACCAAACAGAATAACCAAGAATAGCTCAGGAGCCACTGAGTGAATTGTTTAACAGGCATTTGAAAAAATGTTTTGCTGGACTGGACTTCATATTGTTGCATTATATTGTAGACTGTATAATTTAGTTAGACTATCCCAGAGGTGCACTGAGTGAAGTAGAGGAATACAGATAGAGCTGTTTTGAAAGATCGTTGTCCGAAGTTGTATGCTTTTCTTATTGAAATATAAGCAAATAATACATTTGTTGAACCTCCACTCCAATCCTCTCCCATTCTACATCAAAACTGAGGCAGTAAGTTCACATTAACTACACCGATGTACTAGAAAAACTCATAGCAGTTAATACTTGGTAGGTTCTCCATAGGATTTTCAAGGAAATGTTGCACAGTCCTCACGCTGATGTTTGTTGGGGCCCCAGCATTGAATTCTGATGTTACTTTAGTCAGTGTTGTACGCCTATCGCATGACATGATTCTTGCCAGTCGACGCTGGTCACATTCACCCAGAGACTTTTTACGGCCTCGCTGCTGTCGAGTTTTTCGAGGTTTCGCCGGAATTCCTGTAGTCACGGTACACCCTTGAAATGCTCATACGTGAAAATCCAAACTTTGCTTCTACCTCTGAAATGCTCATGAGCTTCAACTATTAAACCACATTCAGCCTCAAAATAGTGATAAGTTCCAATTCTTACTGCGGAAAAAAACAGCTCTAGAAGCTTCCATAGATGTCCGTCACTTTATATACACACTGGGGGATGCAGTCAATCTCATGCGTATGTGGTGTTACTGTGTATTTTGCATAGGCTTAGTTTTTCTGGTGCTTCAGTCCATGTTCATATGGACCCTAATGCACCACTAATAATCAGAATAATAGCCCAGTCAGAATAAAAATGTCTCAAGTAAACATCTCAGTTGGAATAGACTGGCAGGTCTGGCCCGATCAGAAGGAATTGTGATCAGGTATCCATTTAATAAGAAATTATTAGAGCCTAATAACTATGTAAACACACATTCTGATCAGGGGCGGCACGGTGGCGCAGTGGATAGCGCTGTCGCCTCACAGCAAGAAGGACCCGGGTTCGATCCCCGGGTGGG
>JAOVYV010000045.1:12110788-12122336 GCA_025674545.1 Hassar affinis | reverse complement strand
CAGCATTAATGGTTCCTTCACAGATGTGCAAGTTCCCCATGCCATGGGCACTAACACACCCCCATACCATCAGAGATACTGATTTGCTTTTGAACTTGGTGCTGATAGCAATCCGGACAGTCCTTTTCCTCTTTGGCCCGAGGACACGATGTCCATGATTTCCATAAACAATTTTAAATTTAGACTCGTCAGGCCACAGGACACTTTTTCACTTTGTATCAGTCCATCTCAGATGAGCTTGGGCCCAGAGAAGCTGGCTGTGTTTCTGGGTGTTGTTGAAATATGGCTTTCACTTTGCATGGTAGAGTTTTAACTTGCACTTGAGACGAACTGTGTTCACTGACAATGGTTTTCTGAAGTGTTCCTGAGCCCATGTGGTAATATCCCTTACAGAATGTTTTTAATGCAGTGCCACCCAAGGGCCTTTTGGGGATGCTCCCTTTATACCCAATCATGACACTCACCTTTTTCCAATTAACCTGTTCACCGGTGGAATATTCCAAACAGGTGTTTTTGAGCATTCCTCAACCTTCCCTGTCTTTTGTTGCCCCTGTCCCTAATGTTTTGGAACATGTTGCAGGCATCAGATTCAAAATGAGTGAATATTTCCAAAAAAACTTTAGTCTTAAAAACAAAGTTTTTGAACATTAAATATCTTTATAGTGTATTTAATTGAATATGGGTGAACAGGATTTGCAAATCATCATATTCTGTTTTTATTCATGTTTTACACAACTGTCCCAGCTTCATTGGATTTGGGGTTGTATATTATTATGCTTAAGCATTTACATTTTTACATTTCCTGATCACAACTTTTATTCAGACATGGTGGATCGGCACCATTGGTGCACATAAATACCGTCTCATACAGTGAGAACTGAAGCAGGCGCTTCAGATAGCTAGCTATAACCCCAGAGACACATTTATACTGTTATAGGGGGTTAATGCTTATGCCACTGTTTTTATTTCCTGTTCTTTAGGACAAGCAGTCGTGGCAAAACGAGCGAGACATGTTCAACACGCCAGGGATGAAGCACGAGAACTTGCTGCGTTACATTGCGGCTGAGAAACGCGGGACCAGCCTGGAAATGGAGCTCTGGCTCATTACCGAGTTCCATGAGAAGGTCAGTGGTCCAGTCCAAACAGCAGTTATGCACCCTGACACCCTAAAACCTTAACAGCATTAAGAACATATACAGGTTTATTTTTTTTTACTTTCATAACCCGGATTATGGAAATATACCTGTATCTGTGATGGACTCTTTATTCACTAATTATTTCACTAGGCAAGTTGTTTTAGTGAATTCCTTTAGTTTGTGTAGTGGTGGTGTATGAAATAGTGTGGTGCTGCAGTTAGTATCATGTTATAAAGCATGTTTGGCTTGCTGAAAGACAATAAACTGGTAAATGGTAAGAGCTGTGACATTTCAGTTGTATCAGTTTTCAGCTAATTGACACAACATTCATCTTATGTAGTGTTGTTTGTTAGGAAAATGCATGAATCCGGAAACCACGGACACTATTATTTTGGGAAAATGAGATGAAGACACGAATCAAATGTTTAAGTGGAGGATTGGAGATGCTTATTATGTTTTCTACAGAAGAATAAATCCAGCATGAACTATAAGCCTTCACAGTGGACTTTTTAGTCGTGCTTTACTGCGTGAGTTGTGTTGATGTAAAAGTGCTGTAAGATTTGCTGAGATTTCAGAGGTTCTCTGTTCTACAGGGTTCTCTGACTGATTTTCTAAAGGGCAGTGTTGTAAGCTGGAATGAGTTATGTCACATTGCTGAAACTATGGCTTGTGGCCTGGCCTACCTTCATGAAGATGTACCACGGTACAAAGGAGAAGGTCCCAAACCTGCTATTGCTCACAGGTAAGACAAATGGATAGAGGTATAATGAGCAGATCATATCAGGATCATTTCTTCTTATTAATATTGTACAAGATCTAAAACACGATCCCATGTATGGTCCTGCTTCACCTGAATGTGATAAGTGGCTTTTATGGAGGGAAATCCTTCACATAGTGAAAACCGCATGTTTTCAGTGTTTCTGTTTTGTGCTTTCTTAAACAGAAGTACAGTTATAACATGTTAAGGGTTATTGTATTATTGTAAATCTCAAAAGTACAAAGGGAGACAGTTGCTTTTAAAGATTTCAGTCCCAGTTGTGGTGCAGGAGATGTCCCAGACATTTGAACAGCTCATCCAAACTTAACTCATGTTCATGCTTTTTTACAGGGACTTCAAGAGTAAAAATGTGATGCTGAAGAATGATCTGACTGCTGTCATCGGTGACTTTGGGTTGGCGGTGAAGTTTGAGCCTGGAAAAGCTCCAGGAGACACTCATGGCCAGGTGAGAGAGTGTTTTTGTGAAGCTTTTGAGCGAAGCAGAATGGCTTCGGAAACTCCGTAATGTTAATATCAATTGTAAAACATTGTCCAGTAGCTTCGTATGCCTAGCCATGTTTAAACATAACCTTAGCATTTTCTGCCAGCACACAATTAAAGTAGTGCTGTGTAGTAATTTCATATATGGGAGCAAGTTAACCGCTGTACTCTGCTGTTAGGTTGGCACACGGAGGTACATGGCACCTGAGGTGCTGGAGGGAGCCATTAATTTCCAGAGGGATGCGTTTCTGAGGATAGACATGTACGCCATGGGACTCGTGCTCTGGGAGCTGGTGTCCCGCTGCACAGCCACTGATGGTGAGCACTTACAGCTTCTTACAACTTCAACTTCCCATTCAAATGAATACCCTGCATTCAGATAATCAGATAATCAAGCAGAGCCTGCATGCTTAAAGAGTTTCCAAATCATCAGGGTTGTTATTGCTATTAATGATTAGATTTAAGTTAAGAAACTGTCACAAAGCAGTTTTTCTTCGTCTTTAAGCAGTCAAATTTTATTACAGTGCTATTATAAGCTCGATGTTCATTGAGGTGCATTCTCCATGGTTACCATGGCCGTGGTTGCTTTTGCATTGGTCACTGTGATTGCTGTGGTGGAACTTAGGCTGGCCTGAAATTTGACTGGACAGAGTTCCCATGGTCATAGAAATCTGAAATTAATTGCATTAATTTAATGAAATTAAAGTAATTAAATTAACTGTTATTGGGTTTTTCATCGATGCTGTTTTATTTTGTAAATTCCCACAGAAAAGGGATAGAAAAGGTAGTTGTTGTTAATAGTTACTTAATATTTAGGCCCAACCTGTGGAGCAATTTCAAGTACTTGTAGGTTGTAAAAAATCCTGGAAACCTTATTAAGGGTCCTACTAACGTTGTGGAAAAGTGTTGAAATGTCCCTGGAAATGGGTGGGAACTATGTAGTGATTCCTCTTTGGACTTTCCAGCATGCTATGAATCAGGATCTTAATATTAGTAAGTAGTCTTTGGAGTCATCACTCACGTCCCTTTGTAAAGTGCAAGACCAAGTTGATGAACTCTGTTGTATGTCGTTGCACAGTGGCTCTGGTTTTCTGAGCTGTCTGGTTGTCTGTACAGGTCCAGTGGATGAGTACATGCTGCCCTTTGAGGAGGAGATTGGACAGCACCCTTCCCTGGAGGACCTGCAGGACGTCGTAGTCCACAAGAAGATGAGGCCTGTGCTGAAGGAGTTCTGGCTTAAACATCCTGTAAGCATGTCTGTGAAGGTCTTCTGACTTCCTGGTCCTTTTCAAATGTACAGTAGTAGTAAGTGAAGGAGAAAAGCCTTGCCTTATAAACAGACTTTTCTTCATTCATCGTTTAGTGCCAGTGAACGTTTTTCCTGCCTTTAGTGGGCATATGAATTACATTTATAATAGCACCTTTTTCAAAGCCAAGGATGCTTTACAGTCAACATGCAGTACAACTTTAACACCAATCACACACAAATGACCATCACTCAAGACCCTCCGTCATTGCTGCACTCCATGGTAACTAAAATAATGGTGGACAGCACAGCTCCAGGGTCCAGGGTTCTATCCTGAGCTCAGGTTACAGTCCATGTGGATTCTGCATGTTTTCCCGAAGTCTGCATGGGTTTCCTCCTGGTTTTCTGTCTAAAAAAGGTCTTGGTAATGTATGTGAAAGCTGTCATACAACAAATTACATTGAGATTGGTGGGCTGAATTACCTGTCGAGCAGAAAACTGGCATTTTGAAAACATTTGTCTCGCATCAGTGATCTCCTGTTTCTGTCGCCAGTCCCAAATTTGTTTAGCTTCAAGTTTTCACCCTTGTCTTTCATTCTGCTAAATAATAACTATAATCCTCCACTGTTCAAAAAAAAAAACAGCAGCTGTGACCAATTCCTTTTATTCCTTATTCTACCCAAGCTGCACTGTATCAATGTAAAAAACGTGAAACATGAAGTCTATTGTGGGCTTCTGTAATAAAGCTTGACAGCTTTTGTGGAAAACATAACAATTTGTTACAGGTTATTATATAATAATAATTATGAATTCTGTGTTCCATTTCTGCTAATAGATCTCCAGGAAACACAGACTTTGGCATTCATTCCTGGGACAAAACTATGTCCCCTGCCTGCAGTAGTGTGGATTTTGTTGTAGGATCTCTGCTTCCTCTAGTGAGCATGATGGGATGTGAGCAGTCCATAACTGACTGCTGACTAATGTCTATGTAGATATAGGCGAGTGTCTAGGTTTGACTCCAGATTCCGTGGCTAAAACCAACGTCCAGCCCATCCAGATATGTTTCACTCAGAAATATTGTGAAGTTGTGAAATAACAGTGTCTTTTTGGCCCTTTTAAATCTGACCCGTGACTATCGGCCCTAAGAGTGTGTGTGTATGTGTGTGTGCAGGGTCTGGAGCAGTTGTGTGAGACGATAGAGGAATGCTGGGACCATGACGCTGAGGCCCGTCTCTCAGCAGGTTGCGTAGAGGAACGTCTCTCTCAGATCCGGCGCCTCGGCAGCGGCCCCGCCTCCGACTGCCTCGTCTCCGTGCTCACCTCCGTCACCAACGTGGACTTAGCACCCAAAGAGTCCAGCATCTGAGAACGGGGGAGGGGGAGCCTCTCATAAACGAAACAACCTTCGTCTTTCCAGACTCAGCGGATCTCAGACAACAATGAATGCAGCTGCTATTTTATCCTAACGTTTTTTAAATTAATTATCATTATTATTATTATTAGTATGATTATTGTTCTGATCGGATCAATACTACCAGCACACTTCGCTACTGTATTTTTATCAAGAGAGGAAAACACAACAGTTACAAATAAAAAAAAAAATAACAAAAAAAACCATACAAAACAGCATAAGGACATCTCAAAACGCATTCAGGTGCCGACTTATGAATGCCGACAAGTTGCAGGTACCTCAGCCGTTTCAGTTCAGTGGTTTTGTTTGTTTGTTTGTTTGTTTTTTCCTTTAGATTCCTATTTTTCTGTCTTCTGGACAGGATTGCCTAAGGCAAAACCAACCAACACATCAAGCAAACTGTTCACCATGTTGGAAAATACAACAATGCTGCAAAACCTGTGAGGAACATTTATGACTGTTACATTAACCTTCCTCAAGGGATTTTTATTTCCGATTTTTTTAACGAACTTTTCCTCTCTCTGACTGTGTGCTATTCAAATTTACGGAAAACGTGTCTTTTACGGAACTAACGGGTGTCTCTAGAACACAACAAAATGTGGAAGACAACTGGATTGTTTTTTTCTTTCTTTTGTTTCTTTTTTTCACTTTTTTTCCTCCTTCGTTTGGTTTTGTGCTGTCGAAGCGGGCGACTGTGAAGAGGGGGGTCGGTTCAGAATTTTATCACGTGGAAAATGAGAATTTAGGTTAGAGAAATTGGCTTTGCGTTTAGAGATAGCGAAAAGACAAGGATTTGGATACCGTGTTTTGCTTGGTACGGAATTATTTCTCAGGTAACCAGTTTGGGGCTCGGGGTGGCAGGTGGGGGTTGGGGTGGGGTGGAGGGAGTTTGAGGGGTGACTGCCATTTATCCCTAGCAAATAGAAGGAGAAATGTTAAAGGGTCGGTTTTAACCCTAATGAAATTAAACACTAAAATATTCATGCAAGATCATGATGAGTGAGTGAGAGAGAGTGTGAAAGTGTGGGTGAGCATGAATGAGTCTGTAAGACGTGTGTGGTGTGTGAGGGAGAGAGAGAGAGTTGGGTGAGCATGAAGGAGTCTGTGAGGTGTGTGTGTGTGTGTGTGTTTGTGAGTGTGTGTGAGTGACCCAGAGAGACCTTCGGTCCAAGTGGCCGTCAAAATTCTTTGCCTTTTTTTTCTTTGCAAAGTCCGTGCACATATTAGATACCTGTATTTAAGGACCTTGACTGAAGCAGCAGATTCAGAAGGATTCGATGAGAAGGATTTCAATTCATCGGTTCACACATTTTAGTCGTGTCCCTTTCGCGTATTATCAGTATCTACAAGGGACCAACTGTAAGAATAGGATCTTGTGGGTCCTACAATGTAGATAGTCCACTTAAGGCGCAATAGACAAGACATCCCGCTCTGTCTTTTATCCAGAGTGACTGAAATGTGTTTGGTGGTGAGAAAAATCAAACCAGGAAACTTGTTTTTGTCTTAAAAGTGGCACGAATTCACATTTCGGTTTGCCACGGTATAACGGTGAATGTCCACAATGCTGCTGTTTCCACTCAAAGCTGAAATATTTTTTTTTTCCATTTCTTCTTTGCATTACACACGCAACTTCTGAGTAGGAAATTCATTTTCAAATGCAACGCAACGTCAAGAAAAACGACAAGGCTTCCGAGAAGAACGAGAGCAACGCTAAACAATAAAAATTTCTAGATGACAAAACACAAAAAGTAAAAAAAAAAAAAATTAAATAAAAAAGAAGAGATATAGTTCATGAACCACAGACCACCTCAAACCAGAAATACCTCAGATTTTTCTAAGTGTATGACTTGTGTTATATATTCTGTTAGCTGTGTTGACTTGTAGTAAGTATATTTTGATTTAAGTTGGCTTTTAAGATTAGAGAGTTTTGGAAAAATGTAAAAAAAAAAAATAAAAAAAAAGTCCAAAATCTTTTAAGAAGTGCTACCACATTATGGTGTATAAATAGAAAAGCCGTGTAAATAGCTGTAAACTGGTGTAGAGTTCTGCCTATCTTTGAGACCAGGGCATTATTCCCTTCTTTTGTGCCGGCTGTTCTGTTCCCTCAACTTCTCTTTTCCTTCTCTTTTGCTCAAAGGGACACCGAACCTTTAATCAGATCATGTGAACTTTCTTCTCTTCTCATGCTTCGGTACGTACTGGATTTCTAGCTCAGAAAACGAGTTTTGCATTTTATCTTTCTAAAATGAACAAACTCTTGTGCAGCTAAGTGACGCGTTGTCGCTCGCTTCACCTTACCAAATTATTAGCTCTATCCAAATTGAAACCAAATTCGCTGGGCACATTGTACTGATGTTGTCTTACAGCAGCAGTTCTATTAGTAAAGCTTTCTTTCAGGGCATGTAGTTAAAAAAAAAATTGTAAAGGTTTGGTGTCCTTTTCTCGCTCATCCCCAAAAGGCTTTACAGCGGTTGCTTCTTTTTCCTCTCTATGTCCTGACCAGAGCTTTAAGTTATTTTCTTTTCATTCATGGTGCCATATAACTTCTCCGGGATGTTCGCCTTCCATCTGCAGTGCTGGATGTGGGTTGATTCGGGCTTGTGTGTGTCTGTTTTTAGAGTGTGTGTGTGTGAGTGTGTGTGTGTTGAAGCTGGAGTGAAGCTTCCAGGGTGGCCCGTGATCACAGGGAATATTTCGAGGCCATCTTTGCACTCATGGACTCGGTGTTTTTTGTTTTTAGAGATAAAGTAAGCAGGACCAGTTTTCGAATAAGGTCAAACGCTTGTTGCCAAATCAGTTATTAATGCGCAAAGCCCAACACCCGACTATAAGCTTGTCATCGTCTCATCATTACATACTGTAACATTTATCCACTAAATTCACAGACACTTTTAGAGGAGATGGATTTTTTTTTTTATAACTTTCCCCAGCCTCCACTGACTTTTGTGGCTTTACTACAGTCAAATAGTTTTTTTTGTGTGTGTTTGTGTGTGTGTGAGCTCGGACAATGTAGCAAGCAATATCCTCAGCAATAGCGTAGCATTCTCTCTGAAGGGATAAAGCCTCTGGGCGACATTATCGATCCCCAGGTATCATACCAAATCATTGTCCTAATAGTTTACCGTATAGGCTGCTGTTGTTGTGTGATAATGTACCCCACGTACCCATTTCTCAAATAACCAGCCTGTGTGTGTGTGCGTTTTTTTTTTAATAATATGTAGCCACATATCTTGCATTTCTAGTAAATCTGCAAGATGGTAACCAAAGTTTTGTTCTCTTTAGTGTCTGTGATTCTGTAAAAGGAAGTAAAGTGGGTTTGCCAGGAAGCCTTGTAACAGTTAAAGACGTAAAGACTCATGTTCACTGATCTAGATACAGAAGAATTAGACAAGAAGGTTCCTTTTTTTTTTTTTTTTTTTTTTAAAGTCATTTACAATTGAAACGTTGTAAATCAGGATAACCACTATGATCTACCTATGTCATAGATTGTTAATGCAATACCACACCTCGTTTCCTGTAAGGGTAAGTAAGGGTGCATGTGTGGGCTTGAGTATTTCCTAAGGAGTTATCATCTTCGCTGTTATGCCCGTTGCATGAGTGTTATTGTTCCTTGTACGTTTTGGGTACTGTTCATCTGTTTTGAGTTTTAAAGAGAAGCTTCTAGCTCGACTCGGTAGAGTAGGCGTGTTTCTGTACAGAAACTGGCTCACCGGCTCACTGGTTCATGTTACAAAGATGGCCTCGTGGAAAGCTAGATCTTTTTTTTTTTAAATATCAGGAACGTTACAAACCTCTCATTTTCAGGGGTGCTCTGATGTGCCTGTGTATTCTTGCCGAAGCAACCGCTGTTTCTCTCCGTCTCTATCTCTTTCTGCCTTCCTCTTCCTCCCTGTCCATTTTGGTTGTAATACTTTTCAGAAAATAGTATCTATATATACTGTATATGATATTAAAAAAAAAATCTCTAAAACGTGACCAGCTGTAACTCTGGATGCAGTCTTAGATCCAGGTTTTCAGGAACCGATTACCTCAGAGCTCATGTGAATCAGTGTTGCTAGCTGGATAGTTGTTGACACTTAAAGAGAAAATGTACACTATTGTCAGACACACACACACAGACACACATACACGGGAGAACCTCTTTTGTACTGGTGTAACATGTATAAAGCACCCCTTGACAACTCAAAAACCTCTTTCGTCTCAAGCCTCTTGCGAAATCTCAGAGAAAAAGCAATTAAATGGTACTATACAGGGAAACACTTGAGCGCTTCCTAAATTCCCGCTTTCCCTCACGAAATAAGCTGAAGATGGTTTGAATGACCTCATTAAACACAGGCATTGTTCACATTTTTCTTCTGTATCATTACCATTCATGTCAAGCCTAATTGTAATCTCAGAGCAGGTTTTGGTGCATATTCTTCATATTACTTCATATTATGTAAGATGGCAGTGTTCAGGTTAAAGTGTAGCAGGGTTGTGGGAGCCAGCACCCGAGTATTAAAGCCTGTCCTTCAGGGGAATATACATATACGGGGAATACAGGCCTTTTTTTTTTTTTTTATATAATGCTAACTCTTACATTCGTTTTAATCGTCTTACACGAGGCTCCTTTCCCACAGGGAGCATATCATCAGTCTGTCTTTTTTATGGAATGGAAAATTGAGTTGGCTTGTTTTTGTTTCGCCCAACAATTGCATCAGTTGGAAGAAAACAAACTCAAAAATCAGTTTAATCACCAATAATTGCCCTGCTATGTTCTTTATAATCCCTATATAACAGAAGTGGCACATGAGAGATGAAAGGAGGCGTTCTCACTTGTCTTGTCAAGGGGTCATATTTTAAGTGCTGTTTCTATATTGGAATATGTGAAATGTACATGTTGTAGGTTATGTTTCACTATTGTAGCTAAACTTGTAGAACAGAGATGGCTTGTACTACTGATTTTAACAACTATACTAAAAAAATCTGTATAAGACAAAATGAATACAGAGAGTTTGTTTGCTGTAGGCCCTCATCTGGATTGAAAACTATGTTGAAAAAGTTTTATATAGCCTATATGAAATGCCCTGGGACGTTCAGACATCCATTGTATTGCCGTAATGAACTGAGGACTTTTTTTTTTTTTTTTTTTTTTTTTTTTTTTGGATGCTCATTGTAACATAGTTCTTTAATTTTGCAGTGGATCATTGTTCCTTTTTACTGTGGTAATTTTAGAACTACGTATCCAGAGTTTGGACTAGTTTTGCCTAGATGTTGGGATGTGGTTGTTTCTGCTCTTCATTGGTGCCAGAATAAACCAGTATGAATGTAGTATTTGCCCAGTGTGAAGCAACTACACCCTGACTGAGAAAAAAAAGTACTAGAAAGGATTATTTCAATTTTATCTTTTTGTATATGAAAGTAAACAATAAAATGCCGATAAAACAAAATTGTCAGCTTATTTATTTTCAGTTCATTTTGGCCAAGCTTTGCCATGTGCACGCACGTCATTTTCACCCGGTCTTCTCTAATTCTGCTTTTAGTTTAGCCTATTTTAGGAGAAGTAATTAATCTGCAACCTACTTTCAAATTAATAAAAGGCAGAACTAGCCAATATCGCATTAGTCATTGTCAAATTTAAAGGCTGTTCCGGATCCTGTCGATCCTACAGATTTTTTTATAACAGGATTGAACCTGGAACCCCAGAGGAGCGCAAGACATGTGATATTCAGATTTTATTAAACCATGACACTGAAGTACAAAATGTCAGCTTTAAATGAAAGATATTTGCATATATATTGTTTGAACCAGAACCTTTTATGCATACTAACTATAAAAGCAGGTCAAGAGCAACTGGACAAATCTGACTGAATTGGTAGAACATTCTGCTCATCCTGAAAACCTCCCAGAATTTAGAGTGGCAGTGAGAGACTTCATATGCTTTCATCCTGTGGGGTTTGTCTTGCATTTAATGCCTCATACACCACAATGCTGCTGAAATCTCAGACGTTACTGATTAATTTGCTGTAACAGCAGCTCTGACAGTAGTTCTGGCAGGTACATAAATGCCTGACATTAATGCACTTGTAATACGTTATCGTTCCTGCAGTAACAGCTCATTCAGACTTGCTTGACAAATGCTCCATGTCACATCACACCACCCCATTGTGGTTTATTAGATACAAAGCACCTCATGCAACTGGATTGTAACTCACTCACTCACTCATGTTTAGCACCTGGAAATTTTCCACAAGAGGCACTGTAGTGCTTCACCTCCAATGATGCTACATGTCCTTGTTTTCCTCTTAACATCGTGTCCTATTGTTTAATTCCTTGCATAATTAAGTCTCCTGTTGTTTGTTACATTCAAAATGATCCATTTAATCCAATAAATTCCCATGCTAACATGCTTTACATACAGGGGTTAGACAATGAAATTGAAACACCTGTCATTTTAGTGTGGGAGGTTTCATGGCTAAATTGGACCAATCTTCATTAATTGCACATTGCACCAGTAA
>JAOVYV010000045.1:12097709-12108401 GCA_025674545.1 Hassar affinis | reverse complement strand
GGAGGCCCTACACCATACTAATAAATTATTGTGGTCTAAAATGATAGGTGTTTCAGTTTCATTGTCTAACCCCTGAACTGTAGCCCTGTGTATGAGCTGTCATACTTTGGATCATGAGCAATTCCTATTTTCCTCCCTGAGTATAGGCATGACTTCATCTTATCTGTCAGACTTTGATGTCGTTGCCTCTGTTCCTGAGTGCCACCAATAGATTAGATTCTGTAATCCAGACTCCAGAGTGATATTTACTAAGCTTGGCTGTTAGTGCAGATTGAACTGAGTCTAAACACGGTCAGGCACTGCCAGCAAAGCAGCCAGAGCTTAATATATTAATAAAAATTAATATAACACTTAATGCATAATTAATGATCATTCAAGTGTATATTTGGGTGACAAGGTGGCAGAAAAGGCATTTCATCACTTTGGTGCCAGTCTTGAATGATGGTGGGTTGAGACAAGCCATGCTCATGTGGTACTGGAGCACTGCCTTTTTGTTAAAACCCATGAGGTAATGCCAATTGAGCATAGTGTACTTTCAACCGGAGACCACAGCCCCCTGGGGGACTGAATGGGGCACCATCCACCACTGGGTAGCAGACACACAGCCATTCACACACCGGGATTATAGGGCAATTTTTGTACATCCAATTCACCTAAATGTCTTTGGACTGGGGGAGGAAACTGGAGTACCCAGAGTAAACCCACACAGACACAGGGAGGACCCAGACTGCCCCACCTGGGGTTCAAAATCAGGACCTTCTTGCTGTGAGGCAACAGAGCTACCCACTGAGCCACCGTGCTCCCCAGTGGAGGCTGCATGTCCTCCGCATGTCTGCGTGTGTTTACTACAGGAACTCCAGCTTCCTCTGCCCAATCTATTCCTATTCCTATATGAACAATGATGAACAGTTTAAAAATCTCTTTATGGGTCTAACACGGATACTTTAGATACAATTACAATCACAGCCATTCTGATATCTTTTATTAACGGAAACGGATAAAGCCACAGCTATGCAACACACAGATTGAGTGACAGTCCATAGTAAGTGTAGTAATGATTTCATTATAACGAACTATCGCTAGAATTGAAATGTTATGCAGTGAACACAGACAAGCGGAGTGATACGCACAGTGATACGCCCGGTGCTGTTATACTAAATATCAACATAATAATGAACCCCGCAGCCAGAACCACTGTCAGTGCTGCTGAGAAATGAATCACAACCTGCAGACCAATAAGAATGGAGAATCCAACAGCCCTGGGGTTTAAATTGTGAACAGCAACTGCTGATCCACAGTTAGTGGGTTGTATGCCTACAAAGTACACCTCTGCTTCATCAAGGTCTGTAATATTGCCAAACGTTCGAGATTCCAGACCAATTTTTAGCTTTGGCTGAGAACAGCACACCCGCTGTGATCCTTCTCTTTGCAACAGCCTGGCTGGTGTTCCTGTGTGACACAGTAAATGTGTTAGTAAGATAACATATCTCTTTCCATTTATTTGCTCTCTTAATGTGAATATAACAGGAATCAAGAAAACAGGTGCATGCTCTCTCAAGAATTAGATGGTAGATTTCAACATTTCACATTAAGTGTTTGCAGTGGGGTTGCACAGAAGTAGCCAGGCAGAAGCTCCCTGAGGGTTTCCTCTTCTGGCCAGGTTTCACACAATGCAATGGAATTTCATTCCCTGTAAAGCAGGGCACAAATACAGCACTGAGAATGTACTGCAGAGAAATAAGAGCATTTTCACAGTTGATGCAAGTACTTGAGTGTGCATGCAGGACTGATTCTGAATTTGTCTATTATTGCATTATTGCTTCGAGGTGCCATTGTTCATACATGCAGACCAGCATGTAGATCTGCTCCTCTACAGTACAGTAGTTACAGTAGTAGAGATTTGATGGAACATGCAGAGGTACCTAATGGTAGGTATCCAGAAGCCAAATCAACCTGAGTGAATATTCCAGGTGCTTCCTCTGCTTGGGAAAGTTTCCATCCATTGGGTCCTGCTCTGCCCAGTCACTATAAGATGACCAGTCTTTTTTAAAAACTAATAATGTTTTACAACCAACAATATGTCAACAACATCTAATATTTTTTTTTACAGCACCAGGGGTTCAAACCAGCATAATTTTAATAAATGAATCCTTGTTCTTCCATGCTCCATTACCAGAGATTGATCAGCATCATTTCCACTGATGTTTAGAACACCAAGGAAAACTTAACATCTAATCTATAATGATATATTTTTATTAGATAATTATTAAAGACGATGTCCTGAATCCTGGTTCCTTCAGTAGAGCTGCCCAGGAAGCTACAGATGTATTTGGCAGCAGACAGCTCCTCATCTCAAATTCTCTCCAATGAAACATGGCTTCTGGACTCTTCAGCACAAATATTAGTACATCATTAGTGTTCAGATTTGCAGCAAAAGGCTTCCCAAGAGGGGAGGAGACACTTTGTAAGCTAGTTTTCCAGATCAGACAGACATTTAGTGAAGTTTAACAGCTTGCATTCAAGTGTTGCAACTCAGCTCAATTATGTCTCAAACCACATCCTTCAACTTAACATAACGCAATATTGACAGAACTGTATCATGAAAGGTCTAATGTGTTCAAATGTTCACCCTTTGGCCACATGATATAAATATCAACAGCATATTATGTGAAATATTACTTCACATTGCAAATGAAAAGTTTTTTGGCCAAAAGTCCTACAAGTCTTTTAGGTTTGTGTTGTAATGGGTCACGGGCGACACGGTGGCTCGATGGGTAGCACTGTCGCCTCACAGCAAGAAGGTCCGGGGTCCGATCCCTGGGTGGGGCGGTCTGGGTCCTTTCTGTGTGGAGTCCTGCATGTCCTCCCCGTGTCCGTGTGGGTTTTCTCCGGGTACTCCGATTTCCTCCCACAGTCCAAAGACTCTAAAGTGGCCCTAGTGTGTGTGAGTGTGTGTGCCCTATGATGGATTGACGCCCTGTCTAGGGTTGTTCCTGCCTTGCACCCTATGTGGCCGGCTAGGCACCGGCTCCCCCGTGACCCTGAAAAGGAATAAGCGGCCAAGAAGATGAATGAATGAATGAATGAATGTAACGAGTCACTTTAAGTAATGGTACAGTATGTGTTTGATTGCAAATGGCTTATTTGGTAGGGTTATAGAAAGCAATTTCAAATCAATACTGACTGTATTGGGGAAGTAAGCAATCTGATATGCTGATTGATCTTTCATTGATTCACTCATCTTCAGTACTCACTTTATCCTGGTCAGGGTAGTAGTCGATCCAAATCCTGGTAACACTTAGCACAAGAGGCTACAAGTCACCACTCATGGAGGCAATTTAACATTTTGAGAGGTATCATATTCAATTGTGACACGAATTCAGCATGTCAGCATGTCAAAATGCAAATCCTCATGTATTCGTTTTCAGTGAAGAGGTCAAGCCATGAAAAACAATGTAATGGTTTTATTTTTCATTTTGGCACATATTCTTTATGTCACAATGGAAAAGCAATACACTGCATTGCATTTCAGGTTTTGGCACTGTAGTGACTGCTTTTCAATTTGGCATGCAAAATGCTCTCCATATCTATCTTTTATTCACCATTATGTTTTTCTCACCACCGTGAAAGTGCGATGGTTGGGTGTCCACATACTGTTGGCCATGTATTGTGCATGTACACTGAAATACCATATAAACTGGTATCGCAGTTAATACTTGGTAGGTCTCCCATGGGATCTTGGAGGGAACGTTGCACAGTCCTCATGTTGATGTTTGTTGAGGCCCCAGGACTGAATTCCAATGTTATTGAGGCAGCATTGTACACCTATTGCATGAAACGATTCTTGTCGGTTGGCGCTGGTCACGTTCACCCAGAGTCAGACTGCTGTCATGAGTTTGAGGTTTTGCCGGAATTGTTGTAGGTACACCCTTGAAATGCACATACGTGAAAATCCAAACTTTGCTTCTACCTCTGAAATGCTGTGACCCATCTCATGAGCTCCAACAATTAAAATTGTTGAAAATCACAGCAGAAGCTTCACTTTATATACACACTGGTGATGCAGCCAATGGCGTGCACAGGTGGTGTTGATATGTATTTTGCATAGGCTCCAGTACCAGTTTTTCTGGTACATCAGTGTACATCCTTACCTGAATAAATAGCCATGTAGGGTAACTAGCGTTACAGGCTCAGTTCTGTACCTGGTGTGTATTTTTTCTTTGTCGCCACAAGATGGAGATATGAAGGAATCCACCTCCTTACTCAGCTTTCTCTCTCTTCTTCTCTTTCTCTCTCTCTCGTTCACATGTTGAGCTAAGGTTGGAAGAAAGCTGAATTTCGCTTCATACTTGGTAGAAAATGGCCTCTAGTCTTAAATTTGTGCGCTTTTTTGGTGGTTTTGTGTGTGGAGTCACTGTTAGCACTGGCGCTTCTGTGGCAGCCATTAAACTGTATCTTCAGAAATCTGAAGAAGAGTCCAGACAGGAGAAAGGTAAGAATCTAGCATCTTATACAGTTTTACAGCCTGTTATTCAGCTACTGTTTTTCATTTATCATGAAACACAACACGGTCCAGAAGTCATTTGGGCTGTTTCATATCTGAATAGAAGACATTTTGGATTCTGGGTGCACTTTCAGCTGTTGTTGTTGCGTTCTTGCTAGTAGCTGTGGTTTAGCTGCACTGTTTACTGTTATCTGTGCTTGTGACTAGAAAAGGCTAGAGAGTCTAGAAAAGTTCAACTTTATGCAAATTAGCAGCAGGGTTAGAGTCGAGCGATAGCCAATCACAGGGCAGATGTGTCCCTGTTATAGTCTGTCAGGGTGAAACTTTTTCTTGAACTCTGTAAGGATCTGCACATGGGTATCTGCGTTTGTGAATTATGCTTTGCGGTGCATGGAGAAAGTGAAGTGTTTGAAGCATGATCACATTTTTGATACAAAACATTTTTAAGGTAGAATGCATCCACCTGATTTGTGGGCTGATGTACAGACCCATTACAAAAAATTAGAATATCATGGAAAAGTTTATTAATTTCCATAATTCCGTTCAAAAACTTAAACTTTCATAGATTATATATTCAGGGCCCATAATTTAAACGATTTCAAGTATTTATTTGTTTATTTTTACATATTTTGGGCTTCCAGCTCATAAAACCCAGGAATTCAAAAAAATTAGAATACTGTGGAAAAATCAGCCCAAATTTTGCAAGACATGAATGTTTTAAACTGAGTGTGACACACTAAATCATCATCTAAGGAGGCTGGCTGTTCACAGAGTGCTGTGTCCAAGCATATCAATGGAAAGTCTAGTGGAAGGACAGAATATGGCAGGAGAAGATGCACCAGCAAAAGAGATGACTGTGGGCTCAGTTGATTATCAAAAAGAGAAGATTGAAGAATCTGGCAGAGATCCAGAAAGAGTGGAATGAGGCAGGAGTCGCAGCTTCAGAAACCACCACATTCAGACACATCCGGGAGATGGGCTACAACTGTTGGGTTCCTCGGGTCAAGCCACTTCTGAACATGAGCCAACATAGGAAGCATCTCAACTGGGCCAAGGAGAAGAAGGGCTGGACCGTTGACCAGTGGTCCAAGGTCCTCTTTTCCGATGAAAGTGAGCCTTTCATTCGGGAATCAAAGTCCAAGGGTTTGGAGGAAGACGGGTGAGGGACAGAACCCAAACTGCTTGAGGTCTATTGTGAAATATCCACAGTCAGTCATGATTTGGGGTGCAGTGTCTACCAGAATGTTTTAGAGGACTTCATGATTCCTTCTGCTGAGGATCTGTATGGAGATGCAGATTTCATCTTCCAGCAGGACCTGGCCCCTGCCCATGCTGCCAGAAGCACCAAAGCCTGGAATTTTTTGGAATGGGTCAGTGATCCAAGAGAGGAACTGCAGGTTCCAGACAAACTCACCCAGCCAGTTTTACTAAAATGTGCTGTTCTGGCTGCTGCTGGTTATCTAAGTTTAAATATAAACTTTTTACTAATGAGGAAAATTAATTTCAGTGGGCTAGTAGTACAGTAGGTTGCACTAGGTTGGGTGGAGAGGACACTACTTCACAGAGTGTTTGGGATCAAGCCTGTATTTGCAAATCATGTCTCTGTCAGTATGAGCAAGTGAGATCTTGGTGGGCCAATAAACTCATTGGTTAGTGTGTGTGTGTGTGTCTGTGTCTGTGTCTGTGTCTGTGTCTGTGTCTGTGTCTGTGTCTGTCTGTGTGTGTGTGTGTGTGTGGGTGGGTGTTTTCTCTCCCCAGAGAATGCAGCACAGAGACTCATTAAGCTCTATGGGCTCCCTGTGGATGGCTCCGAGACCAGATACTACACCAACCACATCTTGTCGTATGATCAAAGCCGGAGGACACCGAGATGGGTGGCTGAACACCTGTCTGATGAAAAACTGCTTGGTAAGTAGTTTGTAAAACAGCTGAAAAACATCCTCCGCAGTGTCCTCAATGCAGACTGAACAGCAGAAAACTCAACAGAACTGTTTCGAACTGAATTGAATTGATTTCAGCCCTGATTCATTTGAGCCTGAATAAACGGGAATAAATAACAAAAATCTAAATAAATGGAAATGATCGTGGGAAGAAAGTACAAAGATCTATCTGCACCATTAAAGAAATGACCAGGGGTATTACTTTGAGCCGAACAACGAAGCTGAATTGCTTCAGGAATGCAACCTGTACCAAAAAAACGCGCACAATGCTTTAAACTCATCGTTAATTAAATTATTTAATCATTCCTTTAATTCTGTGTTCTCCATGCTCAAGATGTGTCTGAGCAATTCATTTTCAACCTCGTTTCCTCCTACAGAACCCCCGTCCAATCTGCTTCTTAAATCTAAGTCTGAAACAATTCTAATTAGCTACCAAACCAAAAGTATCGGTTTCACTCAGACTCAGGATCACCTATTGCACTGTTTAAGAGTCAAACAGAGTCAAGTTGACATTTTGGCTTATTTACTCTTTGTTTTGTTTGTTTTCTCCCCGATGTAATAAGGAAGCGAGCATATAAGCTATAAAGGTTTGAAGGTTTGGTCAGAAAAAGATAAGAAAACCTCTGCCAAACTAGTTATGCTCTTGGAGATGTCATTAATGTTATGTCCATTGCTGCTGAAGTGTTTTGCTGCTGTAGATATAGAGATATAAATGTATTGATTACAATATCTTGCATTTACATTTACGGCTGACGCCCTTATCCAAAGCGACTTACATTTTATCTTATTTACACAACTGAGCTGTTGAGGGTTAAGGGGGCTTGCTCAGGGGCCCATCAGTGACAGCTTGACTGTGGTGGGATTTGAACTCACGACCTTTGTGTCAGTAGTCCATCTTCTTAACCACTGAGCTACACTGCCCTGTAAATATATTGTATATTTGAACATGTTTGAAAGGCCACCACTTCAGCTCTCTTCTCTCTCTTCTTTCTCTTCTCTCTCTTCTCTCTCTCTCTCTCTCTCTCTCTCTCTCTTTCTCTCTTTCTGAGGTCAAACTACCCCCACACTCTTCCCCATCTCGCACTTCTCAGTGGGAGAGCTTTCCAGGCAGTAGCACACTAGAATCAGGATGTAATGCTGAAAAAAAGAGGCAGACTGCATTTGCAAAGCGTTTTATTATAGTTATAGGGCTCAAAGCACTAAACTCCAGGAAAGGGTTAATATGAGGGGCAACGCGATGGGTCAATCACCAGGAAACAAGAAAATTCAGACAGTATGAACTCAACTTGACAGTGATGTGTTGGCCATGAAAAAAGGTGGGGTTACAACGTAAACAGATGCATGTGGCCTGACTGACAGGAAAACATAATCAACAACATATAAGCTACTGGAGAACGTGACCTAGGGTGCACCCTCCAAAAAAGGTAATTAAGCCACATTCATTTATTGTGTTAATTTATTGACGTGACATGCAAATGTCTCCATTCCGAAATTTTGTCACAACGCCCTGTGCTGCCCCTGAAAAAATACGGCTGCTCATGTCACTCATGCCTAAATCTGCCACTGGTTTGAGATCAGGGCTCAGCGCAGGATGCTCCCACAACCAATTTTGTGTCCATATTATTTATCTAGGCATGACTTGCCTAGATCATGACTGTAGCAACCAATGTAGATATGCTGAAAAAATCTGACACCATTTCAAACAAGCAATTCAAATTCCCTTTTGATAGTTCTTTTGCTGTATCTTACCAGGAAAAGCAGACAGAAAGCACTGCAAATTCAAGCCAGACCCCAGCATCCCTGAGCTGTTCAGAGCACACAATGAAGACTACTTCGGCAGCGGCTGGTCTCGAGGACACATGGCACCAGCTGCCGACAATAAATTCTCAGAGGCAAGGCAACATTTATTCTCATAAACTGTTATCTCAATGATTGTCAAACGAAATCAGCCTAGATTAGATTGTATATTTCCTTTACAACCAAGCAATATTGCAGTTATAAAGTATTTAATACAAAGAGGAATAAAAGCCTAAATGAAATATAATGTTGTTCAGTGCACTAAAATACACAGCCTCATAAATAAAGCTTGTGCTTCTGCTCATGTCGGTTTAACGTGTTTATCTTTGAACAGCAATCAATGGTGGAGACGTTCTATCTGTCCAATATCGTCCCACAGAATTATGAAAACAACGCCGGGTTCTGGAACAGGTAACGAGCCGCACGTTGTAGCTGGAGAAAGATCAATATGTTTGTGCATATTGATGTGTAAATAGCAGATGTATCTTGTTTTCAGGTTGGAGATGTATTGCAGAGAGCTGACGGAGAGGTTCAGAGATGTGTGGGTGATTTCAGGACCGCTTACTCTTCCACAAACGGGAGAAGATCAAAAGAAAACCGTCTTTTATCAGGTACATGAACATGGTATGGTCTACTCACTTACAGAGAAGGTAAACTCTTGCTACAGGGTCCTAGCCATTTTATTAGTGTCTTAGTGTACAGATAGTCACCCCTCATTCCCCCCCTCCACACACACATGTGAATGGTGAACAGGTCAAACTGGTATCAGCTGTTTCCCACAAAGTCAGCAGTTTGTGTACCAGTAAATGTTTTTCTATATAGGGAATAAGATACATTGCTATATGATGTTTAAAGACATTAAACTGTGTGACTCTGTTTAACTTAGACTGCATCATAATAAGTAGCTGATATAAAGCATTTGCTATATCTGCTTGTGATGTAAAGCTGCAATAGAATTGCACATATGAAGTGTTATGAAAATTATTATATGAAAATTAACTTTAGAATGAACTTCAGCAGCCAACTTTGAGTCACAAATATGGAGATTTTTAAGACTCCTCCAGTCTGCAGATATCCTAACAGCAGATGGTTTAATACCAGCATATATCCAGTAGATGTCAGCAGTACCCTTGCGCAGACCCTGCACTTTTATCAGCAGCACCTCTTAGATTCTACTGAAGGTATTACAGCAGTGTTTCTTGCCCAAAGTTAAGTTGCGGTGAGTAAAACATACCTGAGGTGTCAACATAAAGCTTGGAGCACGGCACACTCGAGGGAAAACTCTGAGAATGACTATTTAGAGCTGCACAAACCGAATGAATAAATAACTGTGCCAGATGTCTCTGAGCAGACTGGGTGGATATGAATGTTACATGGTTGTTTGGCTGATTATGTAAGGTAGTGTGCATAATAGTAGCTTATTACTGTCTCCCGAAAAAAACAAGCTTAAGCTTAAATGATATATTCCACAGTAAGTGTTAAATGATTTGATGAGATGTACTGATCCCTGGAAGGAAATTCACTTGGTACCAGGCAGCAGCAGTTTAGTAAGTGTCACCCAAAGTGCAACATGCATAACGTAAAACATACATACACAAGGTTAAATGACAAAGTTGAATTGCAAATATATGTTTTGTGAGTACAAGATGGTAGAATGAACACTTGCTTCACATAATATAGACATATGACCTAGACTGTGAATGAAGGCTGACAAGGCTGATATTGACATTTCCAGAGCATGGCACAATGACCATATGCTGTTTAGGCTGTTTTTTTTAAATTTGATAATATATCACTTTAATGAAAACAAATGCAACAAAATTGCTGTTATTGTCTGCATCGTCTCTGTTGAAGCAGCAAAAAAATACCAACAAAATAAATGTCCACAAGTAATAAAATAAACTAAACTTTGTTGAACGAAATGTTGAAAAATGTCTAAATATTTTCATTGCATATAATGGCATTTATCAGCAGAATCTTCTTGTTTCTAAGAGAGAATGAAAATGTACAAAATTACGTGAAGTGCACTTTGTATTTGGTCTCCCTAAGCATTTATTTAACATCAATGTATTATTCATTTGAGCACAGAAATACATTAACAAATAAATGTGCATTGTATGTTTGCTACTTATTTAAAATGAAAATATTCACAAGTAATAAAAAAAACAAACATTGGTTAAAAAAATGCAGAAATTTCCAAATCAGAAATTCACTCAGCTTTTTTTGTTCTAGTATACTCGCATAGACCAGTGAAAGTGGAAGCCCTCTATGTTAGGAGACTATTGCTGGACACTGAAGAGGCCAAATATAGCCAAAAATCATACACTTATGCAGTAAGTTTGTACATATTTTAAATGTAATAACAACCTTAAGTTTACAGGTCCTTCTCAAAAAATTAGCATATTGTGATAAAGTTCATTCTTTTCCATAATGTAATGATAAAAATTAAAC
>JAOVYV010000045.1:12085395-12097609 GCA_025674545.1 Hassar affinis | reverse complement strand
AAACAATAAAAGACCTGAAATATTTCAGTTGGTGTGCAATGAATCTAAAATATATGAAAGTCTAATGTTTATCAGTATGTTACAGAAAATAATGAACTTTATCACAATATGCTAATTTTTTTTAGAAGGACCTGTACATCATTTATACCGTGTTACTTTAAAGCTATGCCTGATAGAAAATTTCTTAAAGCACAAAAGGGACTATATGGTCCACCTATTTTAATATGTGGGACAAAAAATAAACATTTTTATTGGCCAGTGTTGGCCAATGCTGGTTATCTCAAAATGGCATTTTAGCAGCCCAAATAGTCAGTTGACCACTAGTAATTGTCACACCTAGAAGTGACACAATGGCATATATGCAGTATTATTAACAGAAGCAAAGTTTAGATCTTGATATGGCTGTAGAGTGGGCTGTAAACTTGTGTGTATTCTCTGCCCTGTGTGAGAGATGAGAGGAGCTCCAGCTGGCCAGGGAAAGAGTTGGATTTCCGTTAAGGTTAAATCGACGTAGACAGCTACCCCCAGGGCTAGTGTGTATCATAAATTGGCAGCGACAGGAGCCATGTTACCTTGATCTGTGCACTCTCAAGTCTTAGGAGAGAATGTAGCTTAGATGCATCTCTTATTTCCCTGGTGTGCTTCCTCCTGAGCAATAGAGGAGAACATATTAGAAGTTCTGACGACTTCCTCCAAATGCTTATTGGATTATTATTGTTATATTCTGTGCTTTTATCAATAAACCAAGGCCGCATTTATGCATGACATCTGATTTAATCTGTCCTTAATGTTCCACACATGACTCAATCAGCTGATCGGAAAAGACGACGTAGCCGTACCCACTCATCTCTACA
This sequence comes from Hassar affinis, assembly GCA_025674545.1. NCBI lineage: Eukaryota > Metazoa > Chordata > Actinopteri > Siluriformes > Doradidae > Hassar > Hassar affinis. The sequence goes on along the minus strand of JAOVYV010000045.1, from coordinate 12,096,755 downwards.
AAGTCATCCTCGTCAGGAAAGATCATTCATCCGACCTGCTGGCTCTCGGTGCCTTTGTAGTCCCAAACGCTCCTATTGGTTTTGAGCGTCAGCTGAAGGAGTACCAGGTGAGCCTCACAGAGCTGGAGAGAATGTCAGGCCTGACCTTCTTCCCTAAACTGGATAAGAGTCAGAGTGTGAAGAACCTTTGCCTGCTGGACTCCTGTGAGCTCATGGACTTTAAGCGTTTCACTCTGTACATTACTGCCCGTAAAGTGAGGAGTGTCAGGTCCCTGGCGAAGCTGGAGAAGATCATGGCGGAGCTAAAGGAAGCCGGTATCACTCCGGATGAATACTTGACTAAAGAGTACTTTGAGAAGAAACAAGAACTCTTACAAAATAAAAGCCCATTGGTCAAATCAGAATAATGACATTTTGAACTGCTGTGTCCTGGCCCGAAGCGCTTTTATATTGCATTCTTTATCAGTGTTTATGGACAGTGAGATTTAAGGCACTTCTTTTATGTGTGAAAGGTTTTACATTTCAAGAGAATACAAACAAAAATCAAAATATAAAAAAATAACTTGAATATGTTCTCAGGGAATGATGATAAAGATAATAGAAAAACATTTAACACAGTGTCTCGTTTGACTTTCAGTTTTGACATTTCTTAGGACTGTTATTATTGTTTTCTGTGGTACATTGATCACATGGTTTTCTATGGCTGTACATTTGTTGAACTATTAATATAAACATTTTAACGCGTTCTTTTGAGGTCTTTATTATATATTATCAGCTTGGCATTTTCATACTGCAGAGGAAATGCAGAAGTGGGTCAGCTTTTAACATTCTGTACTGGTGACTGAAAGCAGGACCACCTGCTCTCCACTCTCCCTCTCCTTCTTTTAACATAGGTGCCCAGTTTGGCTGTCAACAGCAAAAAATGACAAGTTCTATTTCCATGGCTTTCAGAATAGTGTTGATCCATGCGGAAAAAAAATCCCTTGAAACCTGATGTGCATTAACAGAGATTATACTGTTTTGTAGCTCAAAACATGTGCACTATGAAAAAATATGTGGACACCCAACCATCACACACATTTGTGGTTCTTCCCCAAACTGATCCCATGGTAAATGGTGAAAGCATGCAATTGTCTAGAATGTCTTTGTATGCTGTGATATTATAATTTCCCTTCACTGGAACTAACAGGCTCAAACATGTTCCAGCATGATCATGCCCCTGTGGACAAAGAGCTCCATGAAGATATGGGTTGCCAAGGCTGGTGTAGAACAACTCCAGTGTCCTGCACAGAGCCCTGACCTCAACCCTACCGAACACCTTTGGGATGAACTAGAAGCACCAGTCTTCATCATCCAGCATCAGTGTCTAGCCTCACTAATGCTCTTGTGGCTTCAAAGCCACAATCCAGACTCTAGCTGAAAGCCTGCCTAGAAGGGCCGAGGTTATTATAACAGCAAAAGGGACCAGATCTGTTAGGGGACGTTCCAGCAAGCGCACATGGCAGTGATTGGTCATGTGTCCATAGATTTTTGGCTATATAATGTATTTTATGTTTGTAAAAATTCTGAAATCATTTATTATTTCGATTTATCTGAAACAAATCCAGTTGTTTAAATTATTAAAGTGAAGGAGGCAGAAGTCCTGCTGTAATTATCTCTTTTGCAGTTGTTTAATATAATGTATATTGTTTTGCTTTACACCATAATGGCTTCATTTAAGGTAAAATATTCTTGATTTAGCTTTTCAAACAAAACAGATCTATGCTCATGTTTATTAAAGGAGATATATAATACTCTTTCTGAACACTGCACATGTATGTCCTCGGGTTTGGTGGTCACCCTGTTATTTCATATGTAACTCCCATGAGAGAAAATCCTTTAACCGCCCTGCTCTGAACAATTGAGAGTTCAAATTCTAGGATTGCCAACAAGCCATTGTTGTGTTATTGAACAGCTCCAGTGGGAATGTACAGTGGATGACCTTGTGCTCTGAGCCACTGGTTGGGACAGGCATAAAAACCCAATGGCTCCCTTGGGAATGAACAAACTTCAGAAGTATAGCAGCAAACAACAACCAAACCTGTGTTGTAGACGGGTCTCTTTTGACTTGGCGTCTGGTGGGATTGGGGCACTATTGTTCCTGTAGTGGAGCTTAAAATCAATGGGGTCACAGCAATATCTTCTACTTGTGTGATGTTAGATGGGGTGTAGATATGTTGGTTTCCCCACTGTTTAGAGGATTACATTATTCTGAATCCTGCATTGTTACATTTGTCTTTCATTGCAGGATGTGGTGATTTGAATGCAAACAATACTATCTGGCTTACCAGCCTGTTCACTGTTGAATTATATGGCGCCTCTTCTAGAGGTTGTGAGTACGGAAAGGCCAGGGGTTAATTGACTCTTATGCTAAGTAATGCTAAGGGAAGAGTCTACTATAAGTTGGGAAGTAATTCTTCCTATAATTACGATGACAGTTTGTCTAGACATAGACTGGAGGTTAAAAAAAGAAATCTGTGAAATTTGTTTTTTAATAAAAAAAACTACCCTGCATCATTAAAATTCGGAGGCTTTTAATTTATATCTCCTCTTGTCGTTGTTCGGCATTTTAATTGCACCCTTTTTTTATTCATGTCATTTGGTACCAAGAATGGAAAAAAAGTCCATATATTTGTTTGGTTTGAATTTGGTTTAGATATTCTAATAAAAAATGTTTAACTTAGAAACAAGTGCGTCATTACGGTATTACCCAAATTAAAAAAGGCGACATGCTAACCTCAGACATTTGTTAAGCTGTCACACAGAAGGAACTACAGTTGCCATGATTACGGTGTACTATTTTCCTGGTTTCTCCTGTGATTTCTCCACTTTCTGCGCTGCCTCAGCATGTTTTAGCTCCGAGACAGTGATCAAGCACTGAGCCATTTTTTTTGCAAGCGAGTCACATTCAGAAGTTTCTTTGCCAACTTTGCAACTTCTGCAAGCAATTCTTTTCTCCTATGAGAACATTTTTAAGAAACGAAATGTCACCTTTCTATAGTACAGTTGTTCTGAATATTATTATGAAATGTTCTGTAACATTACCACATGCTATAAATGCCAAAGCCCACTGTTCTCTTCAACTCTGACTTTCTCTCTGACTGCTAATGAGTTGTGCCTCAGAGGAAGTGTTCAAACGTTACCGGTGGGCTTTCAGCAGATGTTCAGTTCACCAGGTGCGTATTCATCTAGTGCCATAAATCACAGAAAGATGGAATTATCATACCTGATGATGGTTAAACTGTCCCTTGCTAAGGAGTAGGAACATGCATGAAAGGATTGTCACAAAATAAAAATGTTGCCACGATCAGAAGTGTATTAAACTGTCAGAAAGACAGGTATGGATATCAGTGCACGTTGTGCTTCTAGACAGTGATCAAGCACTGACCTTTTTTTTTTCCTTGAAACCAGGTCACTAGTTTGCAAACATTGCAATTTCAGCAAGATGTTTTTTCTTCTCCCATGACATCTTATTTTTAAAGGCAATGCATTTCTGTGGTTCACCTATGGACAAACACCACACTGCAAAGTAAACCCGAGTTTGTTTTTTCCAAGTTTGAAATTTTCATTTCAGGTCTTTCAGCTTATACTAAAAAAAACTTAGTGCTTAGTGTTTATAGTAAGAAACTAAGTAGCAAGTTGCTGTGTTGATTCAATTTAAACTGTGTTTAGAAACATAGATGCACATACAGTATATATGGACATATTTCTGCAGCTCTGGCATGGCCTGTGTTCTCTGAGCTCGATTACCATGCATTTTAGGTTTGAGGAAAGGATGCTATCTGTCCACCTGTACGTACATGTGCTGATGTGGAACAGGTGCGTGCTGTAAAGCGGGCTGTAATTAGCCACTGTGTCCTTGCAAATTCTCCCAGCTCAAAACAACAAGCTAGGCAACCGTTGTCCCTTCTAAAGACAGAGCAATTAGATAGCATCTTTATTTTGGATGACGTTATTGTTTGAGCAGTTTATTTAAGTCCTTTGTGGTTTTGACTTTGTTTTCTGGAGAAAATGATTCATTTGTTGTTGTAATATAGGTTTTATACCTTACATTTTACAGTGACATCAGACTTCTGTAGTTCTAAAGTTGAGAGTAAGGAAGTAATCTTTATATGCAGATCATTTTTCCAGACTCTGGTTACAGTTCACTGCTTCACAAGACATCAATAACTTTGATATTAAAAAACGTTTTAAGGACACATGATAAGACCCCGTTCAGATATTAACTTTTGCAATTTGATTTTTTTTTGTTGAATTGAAGCAGAGGCTTGATATGCTTAAAGTGCTGCTGGGCTCAAACAACTAAAACAAGTTTGTAGTTAATCCTAGGGAGCTGATTTTCTCTTTTTGCATTTTGTAATTTTGTAATTGTAAATCCAGACCATTAAAAAAAATCCCACTGACTTTGCATCTCATCATCAGTGTTTTTCTAAATTCAGGACCTCCAGTGTCATGCTCCTCTTAAAATGAAGGTTTCCAAGCAACAGTTGCTTTAATAAAGGTAAAAGAAAGCACACATTTTATCTCTTCATCTTTTCATGTAAAATATATCATATAAGTGTGTGTCAGACCTCCTTTTAAACTTACATTAATAATCAGGCAGTCTTCTTTAAAGTACTGTTAGATCCAGCAGATGGAGATATAGCTACCATAATAACTCAATGTGGCTCAGTGGCTTTACTGAAATACATGTAACATTCAAATACCTTTTTTAAAGGATAAAGATTAAAGTATCTAATTTTAAATTTTTTTTAAAAAGATTTCAGCTGTCGAAGGATGCATAATGTGTCATACAACATCCCACACAAGCAAGTGAAAATGCAAATAGAGGTTGATATCACTATTATTTCATTATGAAATTATCACTGGAATAGAATATTATGTTTATTCGAGATTTTGTCCCCTTTATTTTTATTTTACAACGTAGCTGCATTAACTGCTCTAAAATGGTAACGTGTTCTCTGATATTTCTGTAACTGATGGGTTCTTTTGATGATTGTTCTTATAATTATTATTAACTTTGGCTAGTCAAATCCTATCGAAGTAGCCTGGCTACAGCAAAAATGTTGTGAACTGTTTTACGCTGAGGTCACCTGTGCTTTTCTGTTACAAAGTTTGTGCTAGATGTGTTAGATATGCGTGTTTATGATTTTATTGTCTGGTGTAATTTCTACTTGTAATAAGACATGGCACTAAAATGCATTGGTCAGCCTGTTTTTCCTTTGATTGACTTTGTGAAGAGTCTGCTCATGGAGCTGTGAGAATCCCAGAGCTGTTTCTTCATGAGCTGCCTTGTTGAATTAGCCTGAGTTTACCATCCAACAAGACATGAGATGGAAAAAAGGCTGATGACTTCAGGCATCCTTGGGGACAGTTTACATCCTCAAAGGAACTTGCTTTGATGCGACTGAGAAAGAGGAAGTGCGTATATTCTCCTGTCTGATTGGCTTTTGTTCAATGTTGTTGCTCTCTCCAAGCCTCCTTTGAGACAGAGCTGTTGGCCTTCGTTGTTGCTTTGGTTTTTTTCAGTTTGGCGGAAGTCACGTGAGTTGGACTTATTTAAAGATAATATAATTTTATACAGATTTGAATGATACAAATATGAAATATGAATATGAACAACTTGTTGCACAACCATAAATTGTGTGCAGGTGCTGCAGTGAGAAAGACACCATGGCTATTTAAAGGGAAAATGTGGTGCATGCTCATATTATTGGATTTATAATAAATTACAAGTGTAGCAACTGTTATGTTACACTGTGTAGTGCACTTAATATGCAGTAGGAAGCCATTTGGGAATCAGTTTTTTTTTTCAGGAGATGGTCTCTTGGGGCCTATCCTGATTTTTCCCCATTCTTGGCTTGGGTCCTTGCACAGATTTGTGAGTTGTAGTATTCAAGTATTTTTTCAAACAAACAAGAGCAAAAGAATGTAAATATTTTGTGCTGTCAATTGTGAAGATCACTGTGAAGATGTTCACAGTTATTATTTGGCTGGCAGGTGTTTCTTTTTCCTCCAGTTTAAATTTTCTGTGGTGGTCCTGACCACTGGACAACAGAATAAAGGGAACTAATAAAGTATGTAGAGAAAGATGGATTACAGTCTGTAATTGTATAACTACAAAGTACATGGTAATGACATGAAAATGCTGAGGTGCATATTGCGCAGAAGTCACCAACTTTCTGCAGAGTCAATCGCTACAGACCTCCAAACTTTGGTGTCGGTTTTTTTTCAGGAGTTGGGCTCAGCCCCTTGGTTCCAGTGAAAGGAACTCTTAATGCTTCAGCATACCAAGAAGCTTTGGATAATTTCATGCTCCCAACTTTGTGGGAACAGTTTGGGGATGGTTTGGGCCTGGCTTGCAGTCTTTACTCTAATTCATCCCAAAGGAGTTCTATTGGGTTGAGGTCAGGCCAGTCAATTTCTTCCAGACCACACTTTCTTTATGGACCTTGCTTTGTGCACTGGTGCACGGTCATGTTGGAACAGGAAGGGGCCATCCCCAAACTGTTCCCACAAAATTGGGAGCATGAAATAGTCCAGAATCTGTTGGTATGCTGAAGCATTATGAGTTCCTTTCACTGGAACTAAGGGGTTGAGCCCAACTCCTGAAAAACAACCCCACACCATAATCCCCCCTCCACCAAACTATACACTTGGCACAATGCAGTCAGACAAGTACTGTTCTCCTGGCAACCACCAAACCCAGATTCGTCCATCAGATTTCCAGATGGAGAAGAGTGATTCGTCACTCCAGAGAACACGTCTCCACTGCTCTAGAGTCCTGTGGCAGCATGCTTTACACCACTGCATCTGACGCTTTGCATTGCGCTTGGTGATGTAATTCCATGGAAACCCATTCCATGAGGCTCTCTACACACTGTTCTTGAGCTAATCTGAAGGCCACATGATGTTTGGAGGTCTGTAGCTATTGACTCTGCAGAAAGTTGGCGAACTCTGTCCACTGTGCACCTCAGCATCCACTGACCCCGCTCTGTCATTTTACGTGGCCGTAGAATGTGTGGCAGCATGTGTGTCTTGCCTACAGGCAAGCATGGTGGTGGTAACATCATGGTCTGGGGCTGCATGAGTACTGCCAGCACTGGGGAGCTGTGGTTCATTGAGGGAAACATGAATTCCAAGCAGAACATGATCCCCTCCCTTCAGAAACTGGGCTGCATGACAGTTTTCCAACATGATAACGATCCATCCAAGATGACAGCTGCTTAGGAAAACAGTAAAACATCTGAGGAAGCTGAAAGTAACGGAGATGGACTGGCCAAGGTTGTGTCCAGACCTAAACCCAAGTGAGCACCTGTGGAGCCTCCTCAAGAGGAAGGTGGAAAAGGGCATGGTGTCTAACATCCATCAGCTCTGTGGAGGAGTGGAAGAGGATTCCAGTAACAACCTGTGCAGCTCTGGTGAATCCCATGCCCAAGAGGGTTAAGGCAGTGCTCTAATCCTTCATCGGTGCTCACAGGTTTCTGCCTACAGGATTCTGGTGATTGTCTGATCCACTTACACTAGTACAACACACACCAATACTCTATCACTACATCAGTGTCACTGCAGTGCTGAGAATGATCCACCACCCAAATAGTCCCTGATCTGTGTTGGTCCTGTCCATTAGAGAACAGTATAAAAGGGAACTAACAACCACCTAACACACCACTCCAAAATCCTCCACAGGTGTTCAACAGGTTTAGGATCTTATGAATGCCACAGCATATGATTTACAACATTTTCATCCTCATTAAATCATTAAATGAACTCTTGTGTCCTGTGGATTGGGCAGAGACATCCTGGAAGTGATCACTGCCATGAGAAATGTCATCATAGTAGGATTAGTGTGATCAGTCAGACGAGCTTTGTATTGATCTGCTGTGACTTTACACTCTAAGGGGACAAGTGGACTCAATCCATGCCAGAAATGATTAATAAACAAATGTCCCCATGGAATAACAAAAAGACAATTTTTTCTTTAATTTGTCACCCATCTGTATATTGGCATCTCTGCATTTGTTACTTTATGTAGTAGCAGCATCAAAAGCTTTACTTTGCCATCATTGATCAGTTTTGTGTGCATTTGAACATCTGGGTGTTGTGGGTGTTTTGTTTTATTGTCCTTCTGGGAAATTCAACCAGGACCCAGCTGCAGCTTAATGGCAAATGTAGCCAGATTTTCATTAGAACTCTTTGCATACTTCAAGGAGTTCATGAGGTCATGTATGCTGACAAGGCTACCAATAGCCCCACTACATCAGAAGATCCTATACAGTACTTAACAGTGGAGATTAGGTTTTCTTTTCTATATCTAACCATCTCTCTGTTTGTGACAATAAATTCTATTTATGTTGTAAAAAAGCTCTGTTTCGTCTCATCGGAAGACAGAACGTGATGCCCTTCAAAATTCTAGTGTTGTCCATGAAAAGCAAAGGCTTTATTCTGGCATGACTTCCAAATACGCTATATGGCCAAAGGTTTGTACACACCTAACTATTACACCCAGGCATATACATATAGAATAGTATACGTATAGAATGTCTTTGTATGCAGTACTGTCCTGTTATTGGAACTAAGTGGCCCAAACCTGTTCCAGTGTGACAGTGCCCCTTGTGCACAAAGCAAGTTCCATAAAAACATGGTTTACCAAAGTTCAAGTGGAGCACAAGTGGAGCTCAAGAGCTCAAGTGGCCTGCATAGAGCCCTGACCTCAACCCCATTGAACACATTTAGACTGAACTTGAGCACCAAATGGAATACCTGACCTTACTAATGGTCCTGTGCCTAAATGTGCAGAAATCCCCATAGCTAAAATCTAGTGAAAAGCCTTCCCAGGAAAGTGGAGCTTATTTTAACAGCAAAGGGGAGCTATATTGGAAACAGGATATTCAACAAGCGCATGAGAGTTTGAATGTCAGGTGACCACAATGTATACTGTAGATTGTTGACATGGAGGTAGTGTTTAATTTGAATTTGGAGACTTTGTGACTCCAAAGTACCCAAATCCTCTGTAAATCTCCAAATATAATACTTTAATAATTTTTTTGCTTTTCTAGTCATCCTCCTCATTGCACCCTTGGGCAAAATACGTTTCACTGCACAGGTTCATTAGAGCTCTGGTTGTTCCAGTTTTTGTTCCAACTTCTTAACTATTTCTCTAGGACTTGATGTGGGGCATTTCAAGCTATGCAGTTCTTTTATTTCAATTGCCTGATTTATGAATGTCAACACACATTTGTCTCATGTGCATTCTATGATCTTCCCCATATTAATGAAGGACTAAGATAATCTCTGTCACCTCATAATTCTCTTCTTTTGCAAGAAATGTATTTCTAGTACAGTTTAGTTTAAAATCACAAAACACTCAAATTTCAGGTCAGAGGAAGGAAAAAAAAGACTAAAAGATTATACCAAGGAATATAGGTCTTTCAACATCTACAGTTCATAATATCATGAAAAGATTCAGAGAGTCAGGATATCTCGGTTTGTAAAGGCCAAGGGTGGAAACAACTGCTGAATGTGTGACCATTGAGCTCCCAGGAGGTATTGTTTGAGAAACTGTTATGCTACCATCATGAACATAGCCACATGGGCTCGGGAGTGCTTTGGAAAATCACTGTCACTTAGCACAGTCCACCACTGCATCGAAAAATGCAAACTATTATGAAAAGAGGAAGCCATATATTAATTTTTTGCAGAAATACTGTCGAGTTCTCTGGGCCCAAAGTCATCTGAGATGGACTTAAAGACAGTGTAAATCGCTTGACAGGCCTGTCTGCAGTCCAGATCTGTCTTCTATTGAAAATGTATGGTCACTCACGTTCATATGTGTGTGAAGGCAGGGGAGCAAATACTTTTGGCAATTTAATGTACATACATTCACCTGCCTATATTCCTACAAAATCCTTGACTTTGTGCAAGTGTACAATAAGAATTGATGCTGATTTGATAACAGGTATTGATTGGCTTTAGATTTTTCTTTTGTTCATTCACTTTTTTTTGTTCATGCAATTTGTAAATTGATAAATATAAACAATTATTATTTGTGTTTGAAAGCATTCTTAGTTTACAGCATTTTTCGTTAACCTGTCTTCACACGCACATTTTAGTGGCAGCCCAGAACTTTAGTGGCAGCCCATTCTTAATCCACAGGGTTTAAGGTGATGTCAGGCCACCCTTTGCAGTTATAACAGCTCCAACTCTTCTGGGAAAGCATTCCACAAGGTTTAGGAGTGTGTTTATGGGAATTTTTGACCATTCTTCCAGAAGTGCATTTGTGATGTCAGACATGTTGGACAAGAAGGCTTGGCTCACAGTCTCCACTCTAATTAATTTATTATTTGAGTGTACATGTATGCGTGTGTGTGTGTGTGTTGTGTGAACGGCGTTTACTCTTGCAAAAAAATATGAATGTGTTCAAGCACAACACTTTATATATGATCAACCAATTATACCAAACAGGTGCTGTGTAGGAGGCTTAAAACTGGGTGAGGAACAGCCAAACGCTGCTACCAAGGTGAAGCTGTGGAAGACATGTCACAGGGCTACACCATGGCAAGACCGAGCATAGCAACAAGACACAAGGTAGTTATACTGCATCAGCAAGGGCTCTCCCAGACAAAGATTTCAAAGCAAACTGGGGTTTCAAGATGTACTGTTCAAGCTGTTTTGAATCAGCACAAAGAAATGGGTTGAGAATTGTAGGCGCAGTGGTCGGCCAAGGAAACTTAATGCAGCAGATGAAAAACACATCAAGCTTATTGCCCTTTGAAACGGAAGATGTCTAGCAGCGCCATCAGCTCAGAACTGGCAGAAACCAGTGGGACCCAGGTACACCTGTCTACTGTCCAGAGAAGTCTGGCCAGAAGTGGTCTTCATGGAAGAGTTCAGCCAAAAATGCCCCCGACAAGGAAACAAGACCAACTCAACTATGCTCTAAAACATAGGAACTGGGGTGCAGAAAAATGGCAGCCGGTGCTCTGGACTGATGGATCAAAATTTTAAATATTTGTCTGTAGCAGAAGGCAGTTGTCCGCCGAAGGGCAGGAGAGCGGTACAATAATGTGTGTGCAAAATTAATTTATTCTGCAGCAGGACAACGACCCCAAACATACAGCCAATGTCATCAAGAACTATCTTCAGTGTCAAGAAGAACAAGAAGTCCTTGAAGTGATTGTATGGACCCCACAGAGCCCTGGTCCCAACATCATCGAGTCTGTCTGGGATTATATGAAAAGACAGCAGGATTTGAGGAAGCCTACATCCACAGAAGAGCTGTGGTTAGTTCTCCAAGATGTTTGGAACAACCTACCAGCCGA
>JAOVYV010000045.1:12033206-12049794 GCA_025674545.1 Hassar affinis | reverse complement strand
ACAGTGTTTAAAAACTCCAGCAGCACTGCTGTGTCCGATCCACTCACACCAGTACAACACACACTAACACACCACCACCACATCAGAGTCACTGCAGTGCTGAGAATTATCCACCTCCCAAACAGTATCTGATCTATGCTGGTCCTGTGGGGGTCCTGACCATTAGAGAATAAATCCAAACTTTGATTTTACCTCTGAAATGCTATGACCCATCTCACGAGTTCCAACTGTTAAACTGCGTTGAAAATCGCACATAACTTTGTGATAACTTGCCATTCTCACAGCAGGAAGAACTCTAGAGGCTTCCACAGATTTATACATACACTGGCAGATCCAACCAATGATGTGCATAGGTGCTGTTGCTATGTATTTTGCTTTTGCTATAGGTATTTACAGTTTTTCTGGTACTTCAGTGTATACTGGATGTAGCAACATGAATTCAAAGTACACAGAAAAGTGGAATGGGGAATTTACAAGGACATAATCCGCCTCCCCCTTCAAATTGTGCCTTAACTCCATGGCTAATTTTATTCTCTTTACTAATGTGTGATGCTGTTGAGGACAGGTTTATAACTTAATAGAATAACTCAGACATACAAACACACCTGATCCAGCTCATATCATATTGATCTAAACCCACACAACAAAAACTAATATCTAAACGAATGTATACAGAATGAAGCCAGACAAAGAAGAAATACTGATGCCGCATGATTCAGCTGCTTTTTATGGCCACGCAGACAAACGTGCACCTGCAGGGTCAGATTCAAAGACAGACATATGATTTTTAGCTGTTTGCATCACCTTTTTGACAGTGTAAGCTCCAAATAGACTTTTATTTTTTTTACTTCAGGCATAAAGGTTATCAGAATAGAGAGTAAAATAGCTTAATCTATACAATGCTGCATCAAGCTTGTTAAGGTAAAGGCAGTATCTTTTTCCGACTATAATTAACTTAAAAATTTTGTCATAGATATTAAAAAGTCAATGGTTAAATTCTTCTATTCTTTAAAATTAAATTCTTAGGATGTCCAGGTCATTCAGCATTTGGGGAAAGAGCATTTGTTAGGCATATATATGTCTATAGTATACGTTATTATCATCATTGACTTTATGGTTCTTTATAAGAAGGAACCGGACAAGGGGAAGCAAAACACTAACTGTTTGAAGAATCAGACATAAGTGTATTAATAAACTATTCCTTTAACAATTCAAAACGTAGTGTATGCCCAAAATAACTCCTCATTTCTTAGAGTAAGAATAGTATCATTTCACCTCATTGTAGCTTTTTGAATGTTCATGCATTCTTTTTATTCACATAAGAAACCTGTTCAAATCCCATTTCTGTTTTCATAGATTTAGTTAGTCTCTAGACTAAAGTTAGATTTTAGTTAGTTATTTGTCTGTATTTGGGACAAATTAAAGGAAAATTTGGTTACAGGGCACTTTTCTGGCTCAGTTTGGGTTCCCGTAAAAGAAAGCATCATTACAAATCAATATCAATAATCAATCCATAATCCATAAAAATATCTTCTGACTTCGGATGGCCCTGCATGGATAAACTAAGGATCACTATGTGATGGCACTTGCTAAAAAGTCTCCACCATTGAACAGGCATTGAACTTCAATTTGATATATAAATGTAAAGGTAAAACTCTAAGGCAACCAGAAATGACTCTGGTTCACTCTAAAGTTCATTTCAACACACTTAGCACTACTTCACATTAACCAGTTATAGAAGATCATTTATACCCAGATGAGGATAGGTTTCTTCCTCATGTTGTCTCCTCCATCTCCTCTGGCTTGCTGATTAGGAACAAAATGTAAATCTATATGTGGATTTCTCTGAAGCTGCTTTGTTCAATGTTCAGTTCATGATATAAGTAAAATGAATTGAATGATGTCTTCCAGGATGACCGACCCTATTCTGCCCCGTCCATATAGCAACCGAATGGATGTAGGAAAATGAAAATAATATTGCATGCTATGGTCTTTGCAGTCACCAGATCTCAACCCACCTGTGGGAGATTTTAGACAGTTCTCTCTCAGGTCATCATCAAAACACCAACTGAGAAAATATCATTTTGGAGGATTGGTGTTTATCAATCCAGTACATTTCCAGAGAAACTCCATGCCAAGGCACTTCAAAGCTCTTCTGGTGGCTCGAGGTGAACTAACACCTAAGACACTTTAGGTTAGGTTTTCTTTTAATATGTCGCCTGTATGTAAATGTATGTGCATGTATGTTCAATGTAAGGCGTAAGCGTGATGTTGGTGGCACTTTCCATTTTGTCATGCATTCCCCTAGTGGTTGTAGCAAGGGGAAGCAAGAGAGGGAAACTCATTGCAAGATGGAATGTTTTGTACCCTTATTCCCAAGGCTAGCATGGTGTGTTTAGTTAGGAGATGGCAAGAAGGCAAAGGGCACATAGCCTAGCATATAGCACAAGAGAAAAAGGGAGCATGGGACCAACAGACCACAGCCACTGAAAGGGGCAGTGGAAGAGATTTTGTGTGTGGGGGGGAAGGGGGAAGGGGGTGGGTGCAGGTGCACTAAAAGATAAAAGAGAGGCAGGGTGTGGAGGACAGGTAAATGAAAAGATAAAAGATGTAGAGGGAGACAGAATGAGGCAGAACAGGTGTACAGAAAGATTAAAGTGAGAGAACAAATATCAGCTGGCTCAGAAACATGCCTAGTCAGGTGTGCAGGAGAAGCAGAGTCACGTGCTGGACCCAGGGAGGGTGGCCTAGATTACACTGCCTCTCTGATCAAGAATGGCTTTCTGTATGATCAGCAAAATGCAGCACTGTTACTGGCTGTTCTTGGTAATGTTTCTCTGTTGTCATGCATATCGAGTGCCTCTATTGTGGGATATGTACGTAGCTTCTTCTGTTTTAGTTTCTGTGATTTCACAAAAGTTTTTAGGCTTTTAAAAATTTCCAAACTTTTGGAATGCATGTTCTCAAAGTGTTGATTTGTTTGACTGTAAAGAGTTTTCACAGATTTCACACACAACTTTTAGATTTTGCATTATGTGACACTAAAGTGCCAGAAAAACCGGTATGGTAGGCTATGCAAAATACATAGCAATGGCACCCATGCACGTCGTTGGTTGCATCCACCAGTGCGTATATAAAGTGATAGACATCTATGGAAGCTTCTAGAGCTGTTTCCGCTGTGAGAATGGCAAGTTATCATGCTTTTGCCATTTTCAACACGGTTAATAGTTGGAGCTCGTGAGATGGATCATAGCATTTCAGAAGTAGAAGCAAAGTTTGCATTTTCACCTATGAGCATTTCAATGCTGTACCATCGAACTTAAGACAGCAGTGTGGCTGTCATCATTTCAGTCAATAGGCGTGCAAATCATTTCAGTCAATAGGCGTGCAACACTGCCTCAAGTAACATTGGAATTCAATGCTGGGGCCTCAACAAACATCAGCATGAGGACTGTGCAACGTTTGCTTCAAAATCTCATGGGGACCTACCAAGTATTAACTAGTATACTATTTTTTTTCTGGTATTTTACTGTATTTTGTGTCAATATGCAGTTGTTTTGATAAAGAACATCCAGAAGTTTTGGTTTTGTAGATCTAAGCATGGCTTTTTTTTTTTACCTTAAAGGCTATGCATAAAACTCTCATTATTATCTAAGCCATGTATCCTACTACTGTTTATCCCTCTAGTGCTCACAGGGATTGCTGGAACCTATCCCAGTACTCATTGGGCAGAAGACAGAGGAACACCCTGGACAGTTTTCCAGTCCATCGGAGGGCAGACACACTAACAGACTAATTCAAACACACACACACACACACACACTTAGGGGCAATTTAGTATCTCCAAATTGCCTGACTGCATGTCTGGGTCATGGGAAAATACCTATGCAGACATGGGGAACACATGCAAACTCCACAAAGAAAGGACCACGAGGAACCGACCACACTGCTGTGAGGCAACGGCGCTACCCACTGTCCAATCATGCTGCCCTAAATGTAATAATAAGTGATTATTAAATTATGTGACCCATAATAGTTGTTCTAAAATAGCTAGCAGTGATGCATGGTGCAGGTGATACACTCAGGAATGAGCAAAATATAACTTACAATATACGTATGCATACATGTAGGTCTGATTTAACTTGATACATTTCTAATCATTTGCCTGCAGTTGCTCTCAGACAACCACTTGAACCTGCCTGAGGTTAAAAATTGTGCTGTTTATTCTCTTTCAAAAACCAGGGCAGTTTATGGGCTGGCGGACTAGATTTAGAAAAAGAGTAGCTTTTACCCTTTCTTTACAGAAAATGTCAGAATGCCGTCTTTTATGCACCCAAAAGGGGGCTTAAATTGCATTTGCCATGTGGAAATGTGTCTGCTGAAAAGAGGGTCATTATAGCAACTGTCTGAGCAGACTGTATGTACGATAAAGCTGTACTGAAGAATTATTTTAGAACTTGACAAATACAATAACATTGCTTTTATTAAAACTTCCTGCATTCATTTAAACAAAAAACAGTATATGTAGTTCAAAACTCCATAATCTATATCTGATCTAGTTTTTCTAACAGTCTTTGAATTATATGTAAAGACTAAAACATGACTGGAAATCAATCAACGATGGTGTTAATGTAACCTATTAATCTCAAAGTGCGTTTTATTCTTTATTAGAGTTCCTGCTTTTAGTGTCTGGTAGGTTGCTAAGATCCAAAATGTCTATTTATTGGCATATTTGCATGAGGGCTTGTACTGTTTGTGCGTGTTGACTGATAACTTGGCTCTGTTAGTGTATAATGTAAATCTGAGTGTCACTGTGTGCCAGGGAGGTGTAGGTAGATCAGTGGTCTCTATCTTTTTTCTCTCTCTTTGGATTACCTGCTTCTCAGAGCAACATGACCCTTATGAAAGAGAGCATCCCTGCAAGGGCATCTACTTACGCAACCAGACACATGGGGGTGCGCGTGAAGGAAGACTCCAAGCGCACCGGCAGCATAACTCTCACATCACACACACACGCCAACACACCAAAGTCTGGTGAGCTCAACCGAGGGCCAGGTAGGAACCAGGGGCAGCCAGAGGGCATTGAGCCACTGATCTACCGATAATTATATAAAAAGAGAGTGGGTTCGTTATCTGACCCACAAAGAGTCACTCTGTACCTCTCAAGTTCAATGGCTTGCAATTTACAGACCCGATGAACTGTGTGCTTGAGTGTCAATGTGTATCAATTGCATCAATTAGCATTTGATACGTTATCATCTACCAGCATAACAATGTGGTTTAAAATAGAGTCTGATGTTAATTTAGATTTGTAACATGATGACGGTTTTACTGGCCCTGCAGAACGTGTGTTTCACAAGATAAATCCGCCTCAATCATTTCATATCCCATTCCAGGTGGTGGTGAGCATGTGCATGAGCAGTAGAGGCTCTGGACCAAATGAATGGACAAATAATCCTTTCCAACAAGGCACACTGAAATGAGACATCTATTTTTTTCTTTTTTTTAATAATTTGTTTATTTATTTATTTAGGGGTCAGGAGCAGTGTCTGCTCAAAGTTAAATGACTTGGGAGGAGGCAAAAAACACAAAATAGGAAAAAAATAGCCTTTCTGTGTGGGTGTTCAGAACTGCAGTTCATGTGGAGTGAAAGCTCTTGTCTGCCTGATAGCCACTTATTAGTCTCCCTATGCGTGGCTCTCTTTCACCAGGAAAGGAGACAGCCATGCACTGCCTTGGAGATCCAGAGTGGACAAGGTAGAAAGGAAGAGTGAAAAAGTGGAATAAGCCCATGTGCAGTCAGGTACACTGTAGTGAGGCTTTTCACATTGCAGGAAAGGGTGATTAATGGGTGAGTTTAAATGCATTACGGTTTGCGGTCAACTTGGTGCTATTGTGCACAATGTTGAAAAGGCAACTAATGAATTAGCCTGTTTGGAATTAGGCAGAGTGATGTGGTCAATGCCTCTACTTACTTCACTGAGCACTTTGGGTGTCTTAGTAAGAGGATGTAATGATATTAATTGTAGATCAGTGTAAATAATGACACTATGTCTAAAATACTGATACTACATGAAAGCTGAATGAATTGCTATAACTGTACACTGAAGTACCAAAAAAACTGCTATACCCGTTATTACTTGGTAGGTCCAACACAGGATCTTGGAGGGAATATTGCACAGTCCTCACACTGATGTTTGTTAAGGCCCCAGCATTGAATTTGGATGTTACTTGATGCAACTACTTTTTCACGGCCACGCCGCTGTCGTAAGTTTGAGGTTTTGCCGGAATTCTTGTAGTCACGGGACAACCTTGAAACGCTCATACGTGAAAATCCAAACTTCTGCTTCTACCCCTGAAATGCTCTGACCCATCTCACGAGCTCCAACTATTAAACCATGTTGAAAATCGCAAAATCGTGATAACTTGCTGTTCTAGCAGCGGAAACAGATCTACAAGCTTCCATAGATGTTTATCGCTTTATATACGCACTGCTGGATGCAACCATTGACATGCACAGGTGGCTTTGCTATATATTTTGCACAGGTACTTCAGTATATTATTGAACTTGCAATCATCAATGTTTTTTTCTGTAAAAAAGAGATGGCTTTCATCATTACAGATTTAATTTATCTAAATAATCCTTTGTATCAAATATCCAAATATTACATACATTATTTAAATGCATATAGTAATATTTTAGGTATTTATTTTGAGGAACAAAGTGTTTATTCCTGAATGTTTAACTCACTGAACACATTTTTATTATTTTTCTTAGGTCCAAGTTGGGTTTTAAGTTTTTTTAGGTCCAAGTTGATATTATTCGGGTTTGTATGAAACCCATTTAATTTAAGTGACATAACATTTATGTAGAAATGTAATACAGTTATTATAAGAGAACGTATAATACATTTGATAAGACATTTGACGTTTGGTTGTGATTTTCATGAATGTAAAAATAATTAGCTACATTGCACAGTCACTTCTGACTCAAGGTCCTTGTACCCCGGTTTGAGAGTCATTGGATGATTTGAAATTAATATTCCATCATTTAATCACTTTTTGTTTTTTGCACATGTGCAGACCGATTTAATTGAGATTCAGAACGTGCCTGTCTTTTGTCTTTGAGAGATCTACAGACCTAACAAATGACAATAAGCCACTATCCTGTTTCCTGAGCCACTTATTGTCCATGGAGCAGGTGGCCAAAAAGCAATATAGTCAAATCAGGGAAACCTGACCTGTTGATAAGCATCAGTCAATAGCATGTTAGGCAAACAGATATCAGGTGGGTGATGTGTGGTTTATTTGTTTCCAGTCTGTCTGGTAATGACCCTACAACTGGTAGAAAAGTTGTGATATGGTGTTTGAATAGAGTCTGTGCATTGTTGAATGATATTAAAATCATTTCAAGAGCATCTAATGATTGGATTTGAATGCGATTCCAGTGCGAGTGGATTAAAGAGCTTTGTGTGTGTGTCCCAGACTGGTTGTACTGTTGTTCAACCAATAAAGCCAGTCTGGGAGGCACTACACACACATCCCTTTATTTTACTGAGTAAACCTGTGTGGAAAATTGGTTAGGAAAATGGTCATTTAAAACAAAACAACAAACTTCATAATAGCAATCAAACTTGGAGCACTTAATATACATAATTTGAAAACCATTAAATAACATGGGCATCAGACTTCCTAGTGCTTTGCAGATCTAATGTGGAGTAGCTCTCACCTGTGTGGTGGGGTGGATTTCAGTGTGTCAAGTGCACTCATCATCCACCAGCCACGTGCTAAAGTGGTGACTAATGAATTAGCCAGTTGAAAGTCTGGAATGAGTACGGTGTGGAAAGGACAAACGTGGGATGTTCAACAGAATGCTGGGGTTAACGCACCTACTTGATTAAGTGAGGACCTTTAGTGCATCGTTATAGATGGGTTTCGATGGTCAGATGAAATGACATCTGATAAACGGCAGCACAGTCAATGATGTATGAATTAGTCTGAGTGCTTACGGTAAGACCAGTAAAATTATTCCCCATTATTCCACAACACTACTGCATTCTCAGTCACAGATTTATTTTGTAACTTGATATTTTACATTCAATTTGATTGTTATTTTATAGTTAGGTTACATGTAGTCTCCATTATTAGAGTTTTGTAACAGTCTGCAAGCTTTCCAGAAAAAGAACAGTCTTTAGGACTGAGGACATAAGAGGAATCATAAGAGGAATTAAGGAATGACTGTTCATAGCTGTGTACTTGTTTCTGGTATGTGAACTGTAAACTGACAAAAAGTAAAAGATGTAGTTTATCAATTAATAAAAAGTAATTGGTGAATTGCTGTGGAATAAAAAACACCCATAGTTGATTTTTTTCTACAGCTGCACACTGTGAAGTCTTTTATTCCTTACCTAGCAAAGTGGCTTGCCTAGGTAAAATGCACCATGAACCCGCAATGGAGCTGGGTAGCTAAACACTTTTCATATTGTGGTTATATGTCTTACCGGTTTGGTCTCTGCTTCCTCCTCTTTGTCAGAGCTCTCACTAGCTTCATCATCGTCATCCTCCTCCTCTTCTGGAAACTCTACATCAGACTCTCCTGGTGCAATAGGCACACTGATGGTCAGGTTGGGGTTGGTCATGTAGCTGTCATCTGGAGAGGCACACTTATCTCCAGTGCGGCCAATGACCCCTGCTGTGCCGTTGCCCTCGGCCCTCTGGGCCTGCTGGCTGAGCCTCTTCAGCTTCAGCATGGCCTTTGCCTCTTTGGCTTTCTGCCGTCTTCGCTTGAAGTTGCCGTTGAAGAAATCACACACGGCCCGGCGCAGCCACAGCATCCCTCTTTGGAGGCGACCTATTGCAATCTGTAGGTTGTTCAGCTCACCGTCATCGTCCGGCGCTGACAGGTTGTCTGCACTGAAAGAGCTGAGCAGCAGAGCCAGGAAGAGATTCAGAACCTGAAAAGAGAGCAGACCCAGGCACATTACATACCAAAACAATACCATTACAATGGGATATTAAGTTCTGGCTCAGTTCAGAAAACACAAAGTGCAGATAGACCTAAGCTAAAGTCCATGATAAGGAGCCTGACTTTTCTATGACCATAGGCATTTCAGGCAGACCTGAAGTGCTAGCAGCAGTGATAGCATTGTTAAACAGCAGGTGGGAAAAGTGGGAGTTGTTGTAAATGTCATGTCCAACTTTGACACACACAGGGAGCTGTGTTCAATAGTGAACCATGTGTACCTAGATGTGTGTGGGTGTCTATGGAGGGGGCAGACTTTGATTAGGCAGACACAGCAACCACATCCTCTGTGGTGTTGCTTTGGTAATCAAACGATAACTATGCATGCTGTTCCAATTTCCTCTCAGTAATTATGCACAGTTATGAATGAAAGCTACCTACGAGAACCATTAAATTAAACAATATGAAGCTGGGGATTGCCTGATAGTCCAATTGCTATTGTAAGAGGTTAATAGTTTTACAGTTTCACGAAGCAATCAATGTTTTGTAGAGTAATGAGGTTTAAATAATAATTTTACAAAAAACAGGTTTCATTTTAAAGATTGTAAGGAACAAACAAACACGCTTTGGAGCTATGACCTCTCTGTGTTTAGTCCCTAAATTATACAGACCATCCATGAGTCCATGCTCGAACGGTAAATTCTGAAATAGTACCCTTCTTAATCTTTTTTGTGTTTTCATTCAAAAGCAAAAGGATCATGTGTTCCATATTCTCACAGCCATGCGGTCCTCGTCTGGGCCAGTTCACCCCTCCATAAGCTACACTAAATTTCTTAAGCCAGACACAGAGCAGAACACTGTGTAACACACCATGTGGCCAAACAGGCTTAATTAAAGTTCTCCTGTCTGTGAAAGAGGGCTCAGGTGCCCTACTGGCTACCCGGGGGCTGCGGCCGTTGCCATGGCACCGCGTTGCTTTGGTCACCTCCACAAAAGCTGATCTGCGCTTGTGTGGTCTTATGCAATGCTCTCATTGTGTGGCTGCTTTAGTCACAGGTTATTGCTGCAGCCATTGGAATGTCACTGGAAGGAAAAAACAGCATCCATTTAAAAATGACTGTGTATTAAACAAGGGCCTTCTAAATAGAGAGTACTTCTTACTATATAGATAAAGAAGCACATTAAGGCAAAATGCAGAGCTGACCCCTTTTCTCTTCTTTTTCCAAGTTGTCCTTACAACGAAGAACAAATTAATTTTTAACGAGACACCTAGTGACAAAGACCTTAGTAGTATCTTCAGACGAGAGAATAACAGCAGAGGGAATTCACAGTATAATGATACACAGAGCTAGTCTTGTTAAAAAAAAGACCTTTTTTGGTTTTTAAGATTTAACCAATCCTCCAGAACTCTTCACTTTTAAAGCAACTTTTAGACATTTAGGAAAACTACTGAAAGAAAAAGAAAGGTTGTTACAGGGACAGTGAGGCTGCCAGCTCCTCTCTGTTGTGGTGGGCTGTACAGAGAGGGCTACCCCCACCCTGACTCCCCCTCACACACACATACTCATACACACACACACACACACACACACACACTCTCACACACACTATGTTGGACTATGTGCGAGTCTCTCAGTGTGAATATCTCGCTGGTGCTGACAGAGGGAATTAGAAGCCCAAGTCTCCTATTTTCTGCCCCACTGACCAGAACACAGATGCTCCAGACTCCAGGCTGCTCAGACTGAGTCTACCTGGTAACAGCTTACTTTACCGTACCGCTTTTCCTTTTGTTTTAATCATCAGTACAATTCAGGTTGTTATTCTTAGCTTCAAGAATCCTACATTAGCAATGATGACTCATTGAATACTCAGACCAACGTATCACCGAGGATTATTTTAAGCAATGGAGTTGAGGCTTTAATTTAACATTGCATGGGTCCTCTTTTAACTCTAATTGTATAAAAACCAGTACAGCTTGTGGAATGCCATGAGAAGCACCATTTTAAATGCTATCATAATCATTTGAAGACACAAATACTCATACAGAGCCTCCATATAGGTAAAATAATACTTAGTTGAGCCACATAATCATATAGACATGTAACTGGATAAAGGTTTCCTATGTAAATGAGGGCTCCTAAGCTCCTTTTACTTAAACAAAGACATAGAATACCCCTAGTGCAGATATATTTTTGATTACTTTTCAAATCTCTTCTTACTTCCCTGCCATTTTCGGAATGGAAATTTCTCTAGAAACTTCGTTCCCAGTAGTTATTTGTAAAGCAGTTCCTACAGTATGCCTCAGTCCCTCCAGAGTGCACACACTAAATGCTGTATGATTGTCTTCAGTACAACTGAGGATCAGGTTCAAATCCCAGCCATGCTGTTTTATACTCATGGATGCACATCCCAGACCTTGTGACAAGCCATAATCTCAATGAGATGAAAAGGAGAGCAGAGACCTGCCATTGCCCTTGGTGCATAAGCATCCATAATACAGAAATGAGAATAGGGCTCTCCTTTGAGAGTGTAGAGGAGCTCAGCGTAAGTACTGCTGCATGACCAGCATTCAGAAAAGATATCAGATGATCATTTAAATATAAAAAAGCTACAAGTAAATGTAGTATTAAATAATTTCTAATCCAGCTTTCCAGAAGAGGATGGATTTTTTAATCTGGTTTTTCTTAAATTTTCTTCCTAGTGTCATGTCAGGGTGTTTTTCAGCATGGCCTCTGGCATTCATCTTTGTCTTGTATCATTAGGGATTTAAGGTTACCTCTGGATTTCTGTAAAGCAGCTGTGTGGCAATGTCTATTTTTATATAAAGTGCTTTACAAATAAAATAGAATTAAATGCATGGAAATGCATGAGCAAAAATGTACATGATTTCCTCAGTAAGTAGAACTTGAACAGCCATTGGATAGCGGCTATAATGGGCTCTTTACATCTAACAATGGTAACCGAGAGGGTCCTGAATTCTCTGTGAGAATCTCCCAGGGCAACATGCATTGTTCTTCACTAATGCATTAAATGTGGACCTTTCCGAAGACAGCATCGTGCTGAATGCATTAAACACTGAGTCACAAACCCAGGTCCTAATACACCGGAAAAAAAGGGATATGTGTTCGGTCAGATTTACAAGAACATACTACATAAAAATCACATAAAAATATTAAGTTTCTCTTCAAAACGTGATTAAACTGCTTATAGCAAATTTAATTTAAACACATTTTCTAATTACTAGTTTGAATTATGTAGCGTGAGCATGATTAATTCAAGTAATATTAACATGATCCATAATATTGTGAGTACGTTAGGACTGAAAAGAAGAAAGAGCTATAGCTTTGAATTAACCTAAAACATGTAGTAGTATCGTGCAGTATCACAGTCTCACAACGACAGTGTCCGGGGTTCGAGCCTGAGCTCAGTAAGTGTGCCAGTTTCTATTTAAATCAGGTAAATTACCTGATCAAATCAGGTTGGATGTAGACAAATTGTGTTAATGTAACTCAGTTGAATCATGTGGGACCAATGTGCCAATGTACGGTAAATTCAGTCTTTCATTGTACAGGGATGCTTAATAAAACCATATACTGAAATTTCATTTGGTTGTCTGCTTTTCAGCACACTGATCAACAAACACAACATTAAATAGCTAAGTAAATTGCAGAAATGTCCTCCTGAGCAGTTAATACAGCAAATCTCACACTGTGCGCATGAAAAAATCCTACTCTTGTTCAGCACATAATCAGTGATGATAGCCCTGTTTGTTCATAGAAAAATTTGAAAATGTTCAGTGTACACAAATTCTACAACTCTCTGAATTGCTAGTGAAAAAAAGAACAGCATTCACAAACACCAAAAGATATTCCCTCAGTTGGAGATTTGATGATGTTCAATGAGATGTGGTGACTGTGAAGGCCACAGCATTTGATTTATATTATTTTCATGCTCATCAAATCATTCAGTGAGCCAACATGCCCTGTGGATGGGGACAGGGTCATTGTGGAAGAGACCACTCCCATCAGGATAGAAAAAAATTTCATCAGAGGATAAAGGTGATCAGTCAGAGGAACTTTGTATTGATTTGCAGTGACATGTTCCTCTAAGGGCACAAGTGAACCCAAACCATTCCCATATGAATTGATTGCTCAATAAATACACATGCAAGATATAATGTAAACAAATATAAGCATGCATTTTCTTTCTTTTCATTGATTTATCCATTTCCTTTAATATTAATCTTTGTTTTCAATTTGTCGCCCAACTGTACGCGGTTCCTGTATTTCGGTTTAAAATATGGTGTCATGGAGGTCACGTTTGTTTAATAGAATGGAAAACCATCCGGCTTGCTCTGATGCAGCTCACAGGCTTCATGATGGCCAAAGTGTTTAGTTCATGAAGGCATGATTATTGCTGCTCTCAGGTTTAACTCGCTAGGAAAATGCAAAGACAGCGATAATACATGGCACGATAAGACACTATTTACAAAGTAACTCTGATGTTTAATAACTAGGAATTCACGTCACTGCTTTTCCACTCTGTCTCCTCCTCCCACAACAGTGAGGAGTGCCCTTTTTCCGGCAAAGCCAAGGCCCTTACAGGGAATAAATCACGGCCTGACCACCGGCGTGGCATTTCAATATGTGAGATGGCTCCCCTCCTCCTCGTTTTTTCATCTGCTGGCCTTGGACCCCCCAACAGCATCACCATATTACACATCTGAGGGCTTGCCTTTGCTCCCTTGTTTCATTACGGTGTGATTTATTTCATCCATTTCAACTGGAAAAATATCATATCAATCGCTCTGATGCAATTCCACCTGATCCCAACCCATTTACCTAATTGGGCCAGTTAATTGCTGGATTTGATGCAGCTCTGAGTCTTGATGAGTTACACACAATTTGGGGAGATCCACAAGCCCTACAGGATTACTGTGTAGCCCAATAAAGCCAAAGCATGCTAGATATCGAAGGCAGCATCCATTGAATCAGACTGAGAAGAACAGCCCCTCTGATTACAGTGTCTCTATGTGAATAATAGCCCTCCTTGTCAGTATACAGATTAAAGAGGAGAGGAATGAGTGCAGGCTGATTTGAGAGACACAGGGAAGTGGAGGAGGAGGCTGGACAGATGGAGGAGGTCAACTGGGGATGGACAGCAAAACACACAAATTAGGTATGTTCAAAAGGCCAGGGGGCGTGATGAAGCCGAGACATGCTGAATAGCCAAGACATTATTTAGCCAGAGTCATTTCCTCAAATATGTCATCTCTCTCTCTCTTTCTCTCTCTCTCCCTCCCTCTGTCTCCTCTCCCCTCCCTGATTCACTCCACTGTTACCTGAACTGATTCAGCTTCTGTGAAACAAACTGACTTGTACTGGTTTGAACAGAATTGAAATGTAGGCTGAATGCCTATAGTCTTCCAGTCATGGAAAAACATAGTTGTTAAAGCTACACTATGTACAATATTGGAATTCTGCCCTCTATGGTAGAACAACGCTATTGCAAGCTGCTTGTGAAAGAACATTTCATAATGTATGTTGTGCTGAATTGTTCTCCCTGACTTATCTAAAGGCTGTGAGAGGCAAATACACATTCAGCTCTGCACTAGCTAACATATTATTAAGTGTTATATGATTAAAAACCTTATCGTGCACATCAG
Organism: Hassar affinis; assembly: GCA_025674545.1. NCBI lineage: Eukaryota > Metazoa > Chordata > Actinopteri > Siluriformes > Doradidae > Hassar > Hassar affinis. Next base: position 12,035,167 of record JAOVYV010000045.1, on the reverse strand, counting down.
TGTCACTCCATTTGCCTTGTGCTGTGGTCTGTGATCTTTCTAGGTTTGTTCTGATTATCATGACAGTCTTTCTCAAAGACAGTCGACAGAAAAAGACTTCTCTGTTAAGATGCCTGCGGCTCTGTGTGTACCGGGGCAAGTCTCTGGAACTACTTCTTTCAGGCATGATGATGTGGAGTATGCTGGTGTATGTAGTGTGAGTTCGAAACCTCCAATCGACAGCTCTGACTGTGAAGTACTATTACAAGCTTTCCAGGGAGACTCATGGAGGTTCAGCAACATCATGTTTTAGAGATCATTTTCTTCCCTGACTCAATAATGTTTCTTTTTTTTTTAAACAAAAATCACACAGTGTAGATTTAAACTAGTTTACAAAATTCTGTCATGCCCATGAACCTAGAGGTAGAGAGTCCAGAGACTCACGTTAAAGTTCATGTCCCTCTAGAATACCAAGACCTCACGGAGGTGTTTGCTAAAGGAAAGCCACAAGTCGAGTTCTTCTAGGTTTAGGGTTAGGGTTGCACTCCAGCCTGTGTGAGATCATTACATATTCTTTGTTAATAAGTAAAGCTTTATTTTATAATCTCTATTATTTACTAAAAGCAGTAGCAATCATAGCACATTTGATCATTGATCATATGAACTGTGTCTGTAACAGGCTTACACATAGGAAAATCCATAAAACAATTACAATATTACAAACAAATACAATATTAAGCAAACGGTGTATGAATTTGGTCATATTCTAATTTCATACCATTTATAAATGTTTCATTGTGGAGAAAACTGTACTAGATACTGTATATTGTTAAGAAAAAAATTATACAGACATGTCTTGGTAAAGGTTAGTTGATTTTTGGATCCTGTTGTTATAATTAGGTCCATTCTTAAGGCATTAAGGAGGTTTGATAGTTTGACAGTTAAATCTTTTGCAATGTTAATGTAAGTCAGAATTTCTAAACATGAGAATAAGATAAAAAAAATTGCATGTGTTATGCAAAAAAAAAAAAAAGATGACCAGATTCAATACAGCGATAGAGCATATTTTAATTAAGATGAAAAATCAAACAAACAAATCATATCATGGTTGATGTTCAGTAGGGCTGTGTTCCACCATGTGGATTATGTGGGTTAGTGGTTAGTGATAAGAGCATTTAGCATCCAGAGGGATGCAGGTCCAAGTCCCAGCACAGGGGAAATAATTCCACTGGTGGCCTACCAACATTCAGAAAATAACTGCCATTTTTAGCTCCAGGGAGTGCAGTGGGAAGAAGCGGGGAGTGGAGGAGGGGGTCTCGTTGCAACTTCAACATATAACACTAAAGTAACTTTAGCAACACATGAATAGCTTCTCCTGCTTCTTAATTTATACTTTGAACCATCTTACAATTAAAATGTAGTTATTGTGTGGTTGTGGATTTTATTCCCCAAATTTGAAAGATTTACTGAACAAATATGCACAAATAGTACAGAGTCACTCTGTAATGTAAGCTTTAGTTATCAGCTTTTTGTACATGACAGAATTTTTTTTTAAATCAAGCTTCATCCTCGAAGACCATAATATTTACTGAGTGCATCATGACTATTTTAATGAGATCTAAAATTTTCTAAATGAAATAGAATAGGTTATTTCATTTACATATTTCAGAGGTATAAAGCTTTGCACAAGGATTTCTGTTTTCTTAAATAACAACATTTCTATTTTTACATGTTTGTTTTTTTTTCCAGCCATATTCAATTATGCCTAAATATCTTGCGATATATTTTCATCTATATAGTTTATAAATTTTTTGCACTTTTGTAACTGAAGTTTCTTCTTCTCTGACTGTTCTTCAGGTTGATAATTTCGGTTTAGCACAATTTGGCAACAGAGCAAATCAAATCATCATTCATTCATTCATTCATTCATTCATTCATTCATCTTCTTGGCCGCTTATTCCTTTTCAGGGTCACGGGGGAGC
>JAOVYV010000045.1:11916032-11927779 GCA_025674545.1 Hassar affinis | reverse complement strand
CTGGTCCAATTTAGCCATGAAACCTCCCACACTAAAATGACAGGTGTTTCAGTTTCATTGTCTAACCCCTGTATTTCTGTGATGTCCCTGACATTTAGCCCCTCCCTGTCTGACTGAGTGTGAAAATGTGTGTGGCAGGGTGTACATTATGCTAAGTGTGCAATGTACACATATTGAAAAAAACATTTGTGAAACATTTTCCTGCTAATTCTGGAGTGTAAAAGTGTAATGATGTTATCATTTAAAATGCCTCCTGATATGGGCATCAAAGTTGTCTATCATTGTACTATGTTCAGATACAGGTCAACTGCCAAACCCAATCAGCTAAGAGATTCTGTTCTATTCTATTTCTATAGTGCTTTTAAAAATGGACATTGTCCCAAAGCAGCTTTACAAAGACACAAAATCCACACACAACCTGTATAAATGTTGTGTATGAGCAATCAACAGCCCTGTAAAAGATTACAAAAATAAGAGTGCTCCAGTTTGGAAGTTTATAGTTGCACTGAATAACACTGAAGTTGTGTTTGAAATGCCTGCCCACCCACTGTGTAGTCTACTATATAGAAAATCAGCCAATTTGTAGTGCTGTTCGAAATCTCATCTTTAAATGTACAACATTGCGTAGGAATCTACAAAATGATCACGATCCACAGCAACATAATGTAAAAATGTCGACCTAAAGCATCATTTATTGCACTAATGTTAGCTATCTAATGTAAGTTTGTTGCCTGTTGACTTTTTTACTTGTCTCCTTCTCTGCTTGAGCAACAGGATTTTAACAGTTATTATTACAATGACTACATGAACCATATTTGAGTAATTTTAGTTGCTCAGTCTAGTATTTATAATTGAATGCTTCTGATGCAGTTAGTGATTGTGGATTAATAAGGGTTAATATTTTAAATGTCATTTAACATTATAAATATCTGGTGTGTAATTTTATGTAGCAGCATAACGTCCAAAAAGTGTCTGAAAGCTATCACCAGCTGTCTGCCCTTATCCCCTAGTGAGTCTTCTATGTAGCAAACACTATATTGAGGGAGTGAGTGAATGAGTGGGAAAGTGGACATTTTGAATGCGGCATGAGTTTCATAATACATTCAGCAGCCACTTTACTATGACCATCTGTTCACATACACATTCATGTAGGTGAAGAGCTTCAGTTAATGTTCATGTGAAAAGTGAGTACAGGACGAGGATTTTCAAGGTTTCAAGAAGCTGCTGAAATCAAAGTTTTTAAGGTTTCTCCTAGAGGTGAATTTATTCTACTTTGTGTGAACTAGCAGTTAAATGTTGTGTGTGTTGTAGTGAATCTGGGTGGACTGCTGCTCCAAGCCCTGTTGGAATATTGGCCCAGGACACACAGCAGCCCCATGGATGAGGAATCAGAGCTGAACCATGGTAAAAAAAATCTGTTAATGCTGATATGGCTTTACATTATTTCCTTATAGAGCATCATGTTAAGTCTGAGTGTTTTTTTTTTCTTTTCTCTTTAGTGAATGGTGAGCATGAGAACAGGATACAGAAAGGAAATGGTTATTTCCAAGTTCCACCTCACACTCCTGTTATTTTTGGTGAAGCAGGAGGACGAACACTGTTCAGGTGTGTTTCTTTACAAGTTTGTGGTTTTGCTGGACAAACAGGGACTACCATGCATGGTGCGAGCCTCAGTATTCTTATATGGCTCTGTGTATGTGAGTGCAGGTTGCTCTGTCGAGACTCTGGAGGCGAAACCGAGTCCATGCTGCTCAATGAAACGGTTCCACAGTGGGTGATTGACATCACAGTGGATGTGAGTGCTTAACACCCTCCTGTGCCGGTCCTGTCTGTAGTCTAAATGTCATTTACTCAATTACATTAAGACCTGTCAGAGTGTTAGATAAATGCAGGGAGAGGTTTTCACCAGGGCTTGGTGCCTGACCCAAGTGGTGCTTTTGAAATATGCATATAAAAATCGTCTTTATTCATCTCTGTTTCCTTTTTACAGAAAAACATGCCAAAATTCAACAAAATCCCTTTCTACCTCCAGCCCCATTCTTCATCTGGTGCCAAAACGTTGAAGAAGTAGGTTGCTTTTACAAATGGAAATCACCGAATAACATGTAATATGGTAAAAATCAGAGTGCATCCCGTGATGGAAGTGCTGTCAGGTTTCTTTCACATTTTACTACCAATCCCTACATCTCGGATTGTAATGAGACTCTAAATGAATGATTCATTAAAGGCACGTGTGTTTGTTTGTTTGGTGATGAGGTTACTGTAAATTACTATGAGCCTTATGATTAGCAAGCTGTACCTTTACTTACACTGTCTAACCACAGAAATAAGTAAATAATGTATCATTATTTACACACATTTACACACACTTCCTAATTACACTGCTTAATTCTTAGGTATTTATTAATTATACTTAAACCCTATGCCTTGACATTTATCCAAAAATATGAAATACAGGGTGATTCTGCAGTGTATATGAGGTCCTCTGTAGTAGATGATGCGTATCATTTATGTCGACACACTCTTCAGGCTCCTAAATGCTCTACATGTGTGGGGAATTTGTGTTCACGTTACTCTTATTACTTGGAAGTTCCACATTGTGTCAAGTCAGAATGGTTAATATGAATGGTCTAATATATCAGATTGTTCAGACCATCTGAATGTGACTCTCAAATCCTTCTTTAAAGTTAAAATATTGACGTTCTTTTTTTTGTGCCAGTTGACTGTACAGTGCATAATTTTGTATTATTTTGTCTTTAGTTGGGTTACAAAATTGACAAAATTAGGCAACAAGAATTGAGTTTGGTCTCCTTTTTTAATGATAAAATCAGCCGGTATTATTTGTGAGACATCTTAGTGTCTCATGGTGTAGCTGTGAACTTCAAAGCAGCTAACAGAGCAGAGAAATAAGTTAAAAAAAAAAGTTTTAGTGTTATTAAATTTCCATGCAAACATGTGCAAATGGTAAAGACTGCATGTTCTCATCTGTCTGTGTTTAGGGATCGTCTGTCAGCGAGTGACATGCTCCAAGTGAGAAAAGTGATGGAGCATGTTTATGAGAAGATCATTAACTTGGACAGCGAGTCCCAGACTAGCGGCTCAGCTGGAGAGAAGCCAAGTGAGCAGAAAGAGGAGGAAGATATGGCAGTGCTGGCTGAAGAGAAGATCGAGCTGCTGTGTCAGGACCAGGTAAAGCCCATCTTCACGTTTACTGTCCAGGGTGTTCACAGGTTCTGGAAAAAAACCTGAAACCTGGTCCGAGACGAAATCTAATTTAGTCTGTCAGGTGTGAATTAGGTATAGATCTGAAGACAGCATCAGGTCTTGGTATCTGCATTCTCTCATTCTTCTTTAAATAATATAATCCTCACTGCCTTTTCAAATCTCCTCTGTTTTCCATGACTCTTGGGTCTTTGTAGCTGCTTTCCCAAACTGACCCCCCCTACCCCTTCAACACTCTCGGCTTAGAAAAATGATTTAGGTTACCCTGAACTGTCTAGCATCTAATACAATCTATATTGCATTTCCTTTCAGTTAAGAAATTTGAAGACTAGTCATGATATGCTTTCTGTAACACTGCTTTGCTCTGACTTTCCTCTGAAAGGTTCTGGATCCTAACATGGATCTGCGAACAGTAAAGCATTTCATTTGGAAAAGTGGCGGTGACCTAACGCTTCACTACAGGCAGAAGACCACGTAAGGAAATGACTGTAGCTCTATCTACCAATCTGTCCACATTTTCTGTTCCATACCCTGTCATGGACTTCCAAATCTCATGCTCCCTGTGATCTGAAGCCTGTGAGTCTGACACACAAATATACACTTGCTCCTGTGAAGTCACCAGATCTCTACAGTCCCTAAGCCGATCTGGATATGTCAGGTTTGAAGCAAGAAGAGAAGAGCACTGGGAAAGGGAATCTACTGTGAACAACAGTCAGCTGGCGAATAGAAAGGGTGGTGTAAATATTTTTTTTAAGCTTGACATTATTATTTAATGCCATCAGGTTCATGCATCATGATTTTTATTGCCCTCTTTTGTGTGTAGTTTCTGTTCGTTTTAACACGCACCATGTTGGACATGTTGTAACGGGAATGACGGATGCCACATATATTTTTTTTCCCTCCCTCCTTTATACATTCCAGAGATGTTGATTTGCTTGCGCTGTTTCAATCCTTATATTGGAGAGAAATGCAAGATCAGAATGAACTGATGATCTGGGCTTGATTTTAAATCATTAAACGTTTTGTTGAATGTCCAAAGTTCATGTCCTTTAGTTCAGACATGTATAGATGTATTGAGATTTTTTTTTAATGTTGTTTGTTTTTGTCACACTTCTTAACCCCGTCCCCACTACCACTACCAAACAAGTGACGCATCTCTCTCACTAATGTTGTGCAGAAATCACTGAGGCCATCATTTTGTACATAGATTGTAATTATTTTGTAGGCAGTTTTACCTTCTGAGTTCCTTTTTTTTCAAATGTAATCCTGTTATCTTCAAAAAGGTGCTTATTTTGTGTGAACTATGCGAAATATGGGTCAGATGGATAGGCTCATTGGGTCTCTTATGGTCCAGTCGCTGCTAACACTCTGTCTAACCACAAGAGGGCAGGAAAATACTGTAAAGAGTTTGGAGAAAAAAACAGAATGAATTATTAATAAAGAATATCAGGGTGGCTGACTTTTATTCCTGCAGAAGAGAGTGGGCTTTGCAAACTGTCAGTCATAGCTCAGATTGCACACTGTTATAGAAATGCATTCTATATTTGGTTGTAGTCTGAATGAATGAATATATAAATAAAAAAAAGCAAGAAAGAAATGTACATTTGTGATGGGTTAAACTGAAACAGTACTGTGCACATCTTACTGCACAAAGATGCTTTTAACAATAATGAAATTTTAAAACTACTATAAACAACAGTAAACAACCCTTTTAAAAAACAAAAACAGCAGTGCTGTCAGTTATTTATGCAGCTTTATAAGGAAAATGGCTTTTTGCAGAATCTGCCACAGACTTTTTCTTTTTGTTTAAACTCGGAAGCCTTTAACCTTGTTTTTGTCTGATACGTGGCCTGTTTTGTAATATTGTACATTCTTTATTGAAATATAAATATTAATCTGTAACTATTTTTTCTTGTAAAAGTAATGTTTGGAAATATAAAATGTTTTTTGTAATTACTTAATAATGCAGAAGTCATAACAATGAACACCTGTAACAAAAAAATAAAAAATAATTAGGACTAGTGTAGGCCTGGAAGTATTATTAGGTAATAAATCAAAATGTAAACAGGTAGCACTTGTGGAGTCTTGGAGTATTAGGCAGTAAATCAAAATGTATACAGGTAGTAAATTTGGAGTCTTGGAGCATTATTAGGTAATAAATCAAAATGTATACAGGTAGTAAATTTGGAGTCTTGGAGTATTATTAGGGGGCGACATGGTGGCTCGGTGGGTAGCACCGTCGCCTCACAGCAAGAACGCCCTGGGTTCGAGTCCTGGGTTTGTGGGGTGGGGCGGTCTGCATGTCCTCCCCGTGTCTGCGTGGGTTTACTCCGGGTACTCCAGTTTCCTCCCACAGTCCAAAGACACGCATGTTAGGTTGATTTGGTGTCTCTAAAGTGGCTCGAGTGTGTGTGTGTGGATGCTGCCGGCTAGGCACCGGCTCTCCCGTGACCCTGAAATGGAATAAGTGGTTAATAAAATGAATGAATGAATGAATGAATATTGAGTATTAGGCAGTAAATCAAAATGTAAACAGGTAGTAAATGTGGAGTCGGAGTATTACGTAGTAAATGTGGAGTCTTGGAGTATTACGTAGTAAATGTGGAGTCTTGGAGTATTAGGTAGTAAATGTGGAGTCTTGGAGTATTAGGTAGTAAATGTGGAGTCGGAGTATTAGGTAGTAAATGTGGAGTCTTGGAGTATTACGTAGTAAATGTGGAGTCTTGGAGTATTAGGTAGTAAATGTGGAGTCTTGGAGTATTAGGTAGTAAATCAAGTTAGTATTTAAACAGTATATTTATTTGAGCGTTTGCCGTGTTTGTAGAGGAAGACAGATGCACAGATAAATCGCAGTGCTTCATTCAGGGATCCATTAGTCGGCCTGTGTGCTGCAGAAGTTTACTAGTGTTGCCTAGAAACCAAGACCTTAAACGCTCCAGTGCTGCATTTAATTTCATATTTTGCTCAAATCTCCGGATTACTCTGAATAAACCCTGCTGAGTCTCTGCACTAACTAAGACAAGTCACTCATGGCAGAATCAGATCCGACCTGCTTAGTAAGTCGAAGCAGTCTTGTTTTTAGCTCATTTCTGAGCGCTTACTGGGATTTCAGACATTACACGCTATATTTACCAGCATGAGTAGATGATTAGGTGGTGTTTTACGGGTTTTATTCGCGATGGGTGCGTTTGTACTTCCTCAGGCCTCTCTTGTATACCTGCTGAGGGAGCGCTTCTACAGACAGGTGATAAACACAGCTCTGAAGTACCTGCGTTTCTACCCGAACGACCCGGTGCTCCTGTTCTTCAAAGCTTTCGCGGCTCTGAATGAAGGTAATGTGGTGTAATATTAGTGGAGTTATATGTTTAATATGTTGGTTTCTAACCTGGTTGTGTGTTTAAGGATGCTTTCAGGAGGCTGTGAGAGAGCTGAATAGTCTGAGGGACAAGCCTCAGGTCTCCCTGTGCTCACTGATGGCCCTGCTATGGGCACACAGGCGAAGAGAGGCGGCCGGTGAGTAGCCACAGGGCACAGCTGAGCCAAACAGCATCATCCACACTGATGTCTTCTGCACAGTCCTGATCCATGAGTGCACCGAGGCTGTGCATGCTGAGTGTTGCCACAAAAACACTTTTAATGCACAATCAGTGGTGGAAGAAGTATTCTGATCCTTTATTTAATAAAATTACCACAGCAATACAGCAATGTAAAATAACAACTTGTAGACTTCTGAAATGTGAGCCAAGTACACACTGCTTTTTGTAAGGAGTCAGAAGCCAAAAAGGATGCAAACCCAAAGTTTAATCTTTAACTATGTGTTGTAATTTAAAAGCTTGTTATATTACCCATTATATAAAAACTTAAAAGTAAGAAGTAACTTAATACAAGTTCCTTATAATTGTTACAACTTTATAACTTAAGTACACTTATAAGGTACTTGTATTGTGTGTATATACACTATATTGCCAAAAGTATTTGCGTGCCTGCCTTCTCATGTATATGAACTTGAGTGACATCCCGTTCTTAATCCATAGGGTTTAATATGATGTCGGCCCACCCTTTGTTGCTGTAATAGCTTCATCTTTTTTGGAAAGGCTTTCCACAAGGTTAGGAGTGTGTTTAAGGGAATTTTTGACCATTCTTCCATTTGTGAGGTCAGACACTGATGTTGGACAGAAGGCCTGGCTCACAGTCTCCACTCTAATTCATCCCAAAGGTATTCTATCGGGTTGCGGTCAGGACTCTGTGCAGGCCCGTCAAGTTCTTCCACACCAAACTCACTCATCCATGTCTTTATGGACCTTGCTTTGTGCACTGGTGTGCAGTCATGTTGGAACAGGAAGTGGCCATCCCCAAACTGTTCCCAGAAAAGTTGGGAGCATGAAATTCTCCAAAATCTCTTGTTATGCTGAAGCATTAAGCGTTCCTTTCACTGGAACTAAGGGGCCGATCCCAACTCCTAATCCCCCCTCCATCAAACTCTACACTTCAAGTATTTATTTGTTTATTTTTACATAATTTGGGCTTCCAGCTCATAAAACCCACAAAAACAGAAATTCAAAAAATTAGAATACTGTGGAGAAATCAGCCCAAATTTTGCACACTAATCATCTACTAAACTCAAAGTAAGAAGTTTTTTGTTTTTATATTTTTATCTTCCTCATTCAGCTGTCCTAAACTGAATATATATTGTCATATATATAATATGGATATTGGAGTGGTCTGGGTCCTTTCTGTGTGGTGTCTTCATGTCCTCCCCGTGTCTGCGTGGGTTTACTCCGGGTACTCTGGTTTCTTCCCACAGTCCAAAGACATGCAAGTTAGGTGAATTGGAAATATGAAATTTCCCCATGACTTTTTGAAGGTTGAGCTTGTGTACTGATATAAGACTTGTGTATCGATGTAACCTTGTGTCTGTCATTCAAAAAGCCATTTGATGCTAAAATGACATTAAAAACAAACAAACAAACACTCCACATAGAATGACTTACAGAGCATTCATTCATTCATTCATTCATTCATTCATTCATCTATGTTCAGTAATCGCTGTATCCAGGACATAGCAGTATACCCAGTGTGCACACACATTCACAACTAGTGGTAATTTAGAGTAGCCATTCCACCTACAGTACCTGCTGTATTTGGGATGTGGGGGGAACCCAGAGGTAGAACGTTCAATGCTCCACACAGCTTCATTTATTTCTGCAGTAATGTGTAGGACTACACAGAATAGCAATCTCTAATGTGCAGGAAAATGTTTGTGTGTTGCTTGGCAACAATCTAGTCCCAGTCCAGCAGTGTGTTTGTGTTGGTGGCGCACTATAGTGCTTTAGTATTGTTTAAACAACGATCCACTGTTAAAATTCATTATTTTATGTCCTTAGACTTAAAAAAAAAATTAGTGGTACTTTTATGAATAGCCATTCACCATTATTTCTCTTCTTTAAAGAAGAATAGTGTAAGAACTTCTCGATTTATCTGCAATCCTGGGATAATTTTCCTCTCCTTTGAACCTGATATTAGTTTGCTCACTAAAATACTTTGCGGAAACCCCACATCCTCACTGGACTTACTTTTGAAAGCTGTAGAAACCCTGGTTCATGTGTATAAAGACTCCTGCACTTCTCAGTTCTTTGGTATCTCTGGTAATAAGGACACAGAGTGTCATTGGTGCAAAATATCAGGTTGCTTTTTGCCAGAAGTTAGCGGACATGTAGGTTGGGGTGGGTAGAATAATGTGAGAAGGAGAACGTGCAAACCTTAGTAGGCTAAATTAATTCTTGCTACAAACATAAGACATCCTGCTGGTTTCAATGCATATAAAAGTTAGTAGCACCCCCTGGTGGACAATCTGGGTAAACATGATTGAGAAAGTTTGTGAGTGAGTGAATGGGTTACAAGTCAGGTCCATGAGGTGCTTCGCATCTAAAAATCTTTCAGATGTTTAAGTGTATCAAGAGCTGTCAGGATCCTTCACATTATATGTCCAAACCATAGCAGTCTTTGCCTGTAAAGAGCATTGTAGTGTCACCCCTCCACCTCTCACAAACTTGCTCATCAAACTTGCTCAAGATCTCATTTTTAAAAAAAGTTTCACTCATCACAGTTGTCTCTCAAAATCTTTACCTTCATGTTTCACCAAATTGTGAAATTGGGAATGAGTGGGGGGGAAAGAAGCTATGTAAATAAAAATAGTTATTATTATAGATAATTGGATAAGCTTTTTAGGTAAAGTTTTAAAGTGTGTGTGTGTGTGTGTGTGTGTGTGAGATGGAGAGGTGGTGTCTGAGCTGGAGGCCTGTTTAAAGAGAGCCAAGAGAACAGCTGGAGAAAGGGCACTGTACTACGTGGCACTGCTCTACTGGATTCTGGGGAGAAATCAGAAAGCCAGAGAGTACATAGACAAGATGCTCAAATTATCCAATGGCTCCTCAGAGGTTTGTGTGGTTTAATCAGAACATTATTTTATTTTAAATATTGTTACACTGCAGCACTGCTGAATTCAAATCACAGCTAGTGTATTAATGCATGCATTCTAATGCATTATCATTTCTATAGTAACAAGTCATTCACAGGAATTCGTGTAATGGATTACGAATATAATCTGAGGATAAATAGTAATGGATTAAAAATAGGATGTACATTAGGGTGGTAACATTGCCATTGAAATATTTTGCAATTTATTATGAATGGTGTTGATTTTATTTTATGAATAGACACTAATGTATGTGTTTCTAGGGGCATATTCTTAAGTGCTGGATTGTCCTGACCTCAGAGAATGAAGCTGAACAATCTCAGGCTACTCGATATTTTGAAAGTGGAATGTCTGACTCAAAAAATGTGTTTGGATTGATGGGAAAGGTAAAGCAATCTGAATTTTACATGCCATTATATGATGAGAATTACTATTCATTTTGCTCCATTCATATATGCCCCACCCTTGAGACACGAATATACAAGTGAAGTAACCCATAGCTGGGTTTTACAATTGTTACTCTGCTCACAGATCGAGTTTTTCATTGCGAGACATAAGGAGTCTTATGCTCTGAATATCATCAATCAGATCATAGCTTCCCATCCTGACTTCATTCCAGCTCTGGTTCTCAAGATGAACATATTTATTTCTCTCCATAACTGGGAACACACAATTGAGGTGGCTGAAAGGTAGGCCTGATTTCAGTTGGAACTAATTTATTAGAAAAAATGCATGTGTTTTAATTTTATATTCTCTGGATATGGTCAACAGGATCCTAGACCTAGATGCACATAACTTGAAAGCGCTTCAGATGTTAAGTGTAATCTCTGCAGCAAAGGACAGTGATATAGAGAAGGTAATTATGTAGGTGTTCATGAAAAGTATGTAGCTCTTTATGATTATTCGGAGCAATAATATGCCAAATATCGGGAGTGGTACACTCTTGGGGGAAAAAGTTGCCATGCATGCCACTCTTGTACCTTTAGCCAGAGTGTGGTATAGAATTGGACCTTAAATAACACGGTAGCATATTTATATTGTTTCTACATACAATAAAACTAGCTACAGTACCATTTAAAAAATATTTAAAGCTAAATCTTTTGAGTTATCTAGTGGCCGTACTTGGTCATTTTTTAACAGCATCAGCATTAGATTTATGATATTTATGTGCTGCAGGTGAAACAATATCTTCAGTTACTTCTGAATGCAGTTGAGGTCACAGAGCCCAGCTCTCCCACTCTTCATATGGAGGTCACCATGCCCATCAGCAGACTGGTGAGACATCTGCTTCATCTATCAAAGGGATTGGAGTATGCATATATATTGCTTTATTAGTGGAAAGTATTAAAAATTAAAAGTGATCCATTGAGCTGTGGGACATTTCTTTGCTGTGCTTTTGGCTCTGTTCACCACTGCAGTAAAATAAGTAACACATTTTTGTCCTTCATTTTGCCATTTATTTATCCTTAGTATTCATGTATTCTATTATTATTATTATTATTATTATTATTATTATTATTATCATCAACTCAAGTGTACTGTAATAGTATGTTTAGATATGTTTTGTGGCTTATTGCTTAGTGATAGCTCTGGTTATATTTACTTAACTTGACATACTTGTGTTTTTAACATGTGTCATAATTATTTGCAAATCCTTTATTGATTCCTATATTTCCTTTTATTTTTGTTATTCCATTACTCTGCTACATAACACTCGGCTTAATCTTTATCTAATCTTTTTAAGGCTTTGTTGGTTCTTTAATACATTTCGCTTAGATGGATTTATTTTGATTAATTATTCAAGTCTCAGTTTACTTGGATAGTCCACTTATAGATAGTCCAACCTATGCTATACAAATGTTCAATAATGTATATGGCTCCATAAGAAGCATATCAAGGTCATGGAATGGCCTAGCCAGTCTCCTGTCTCCTGACTTCACGTTTCCAAATGCATGCCTAAAAACCTTAAGGACTTGGAGATGATTTGCAGAGAGGAGTGGGCCAAAATTACTCCTGAAGTGTGTGCAAACCTTATAAAAAACTATAAGAC
>JAOVYV010000045.1:11860182-11870961 GCA_025674545.1 Hassar affinis | reverse complement strand
TGAACTCTTGACAAGGCCCAGCTGTTAACTGAAAGCCGTTCCAGGTGACTACCTCATAAAGCTGACTGAGAAAATGCAAGATGTGTAAAGCTGTCAACTAAGCTGCCTACTCTGAAGAATCTAAAATATAAAACATATTCTGATTTGATTAACAGTTTTTGTTTACCAAATAATTCTGTATGTATTTCTTCATAGTGTGGATGACTTTAGTATTAATCTACAATGCAGAACATATCATTCATCATCACAAATCAGATCAACCAAATATAAAGTGAGGTGGCATTTACCATTTTGGCTCCTTGAATACAGCAATACAGAGGAGATCACAGGTTTCTTGAGATTCAACACTTTGCAGACTTTCAGAGCAAAGCACTTTGGAGGGATGTAGACAGGCTGAGAGGTACATATGCTTTCAACAAAATGGAGAATTGTAGCAATAAACAGCAGTGTGACTATACTAGTCAGATAACATTCTGATCTGAAACAGGAGACTAAGGATTTAGCAAGAAATTGTCCTGTTCTGAAAAAAGTAAGCATACACCATGTATTTGGGGTAAAATCCTTACATGCCATTTTCACCTTTAAAGTGAGGGAGGTGAGGATCCTGAGGATCCACTCCTTCATTCTTGCTAATCCATGAGGTCAACAGTGTAACTGATGTGAATGCTCGTTCTGGCTAGTTCTCTCAGGAAGGCTCATTAAGGTTATATCATATTACTTTGACAGGAAAAGGAAGTATAGAACAGTTCCCTGTAAGCTCAAGAGGGTATTAAGGAGTACAGATATGATACTCATCACCGACACTAAGTGGACTGACCTCTGCCTTGTTGTTGTTATCACTTGCTAAAGCATGTAGGGTTTCTGTTGCTCTCACTTGGTGAGGCACGTCGGCTTAGTTTACTCTTCACCCTTTCAGATGGTTCATTCTAAAAATAGATACATCCTCATACTGCCAAGTCGTGTTTTGAAGCGTCTACTGTTATTAATTTCAGTGTATAATGTGCTAAAACATGTCTAAAGGAAACCGTTATTCCCCCGATCCAGTTCAGATGTTTATTAGAATAATATTTGTGCCAGCAATGGTCAGATATTTGCTCTTGACATTCCCATGTGTCACTGCTCACAAAAAAAGAAGCAGGCAAATGCTTAGTCAACTGACTTTGAAAATAATTTCCACCACTGACATGACCAAATACCCGGTAACACAAAAAGGGCATCCAAGTCAACGTCAACAGTACAGCCACACTGGGAAGAGAATTGGTACTATAAGATACCTCAAACTGTTTATTAGCCAGGTCCTGTGATAGAACACACATACACACACACACACACACAGATTTTGTCTTGCTATACATGTGAGGACCTTTCAAGGGCACAGTTATTATTGCAGCTAATTAATGCTATACCTAACCCTAATCCCAGCCTTAACCTTAACCTCAGTAATGCAATTTTTGCCGATTTCATTTCTTATTTTAATTTTTGTTAAAAACTTAAAAAAAAACAATCTTTTCTTATGGGGACCAGCAAATTGTCCCCACAAGGTCAAAAATACCAAACATTCCTATCATTAAGATATAAAAACATGGTCACACACACACACGCATAGCAGGTCACAATAACATCAGCATTCACAGCATTTGGCAGATGCCCTAATCCAGAGAGACTTACAGAAATGCTTTATAGTCTCTGTCAGTCTAAGAATATTCTCAGGATAAATCCATGTTTGAGAGGAGTTAGTATAAGTTAGCCTGGCAACCAAAACTCTGCAGTCAAGGGGTTTGTGAAGAAACCTGTGCTATTCAATCAAGCACCGTCACCCGACAGGAATGTTTCAGGAGATATCTGTATAGTCAAGAACAAAGGAGCGGAGATAATAAAGCCCCAGCGAGAAGAGAAATCATTTCAACAGCTGCCGAAGGACCATAAGACCCGCTAACTGCTGCTAACTATGACAGATATCTAAAACTATTTGAGTCATGCAGCAGTGTTTTTTTTCCCTGTTTAAGTCATATTATTTGATCAGGGGATGAGTCACTGTCTAAATACATTATAGGAGTCATGTGAGAGAAATGGCTGGGTTTTGCTTGTAATAATATTAAAATAATATCATAGAAATCGGAATGGAAAATGCTCTGCACTCATATTTGAATACATGCAGTTTATAAAAAAAACCAATTGTAGTAATTGTTGATTTGTCTTACCTTTATTATAACACCGTGAGTGCGATAGGATGACTAAAGACAAAGAAAGACATATTTATTTCATGTCATTTTCAACACAAATGGAAATAATGTCAAATATAATGCATGAAATACACCAGTCTCTATGTATTCATTGTTGAATCTCCTTTGGTTTTCATTGTGGCTTGGTTTTTGGCACAAATTCGACCACCCTCTCCCTTCTGCCCATGCACCATGACCACCATAATGTGGAAAAGTCACATACCCCACCCGCCTGCAGTTTAATCAAACAAAATAGCACTCCTACTTACTTATGCCAAATACCATATTTAGAGGGTGCTTGCTTTATAAAAGAGGGAGTCGATGGCCTGGACGTTGCTGATTTAGCTGAACTTCAATCATCCAGAGGTAAACATATTAGTATTGTATTAGTATTTAATATTAGTATTAGTGTTGCTCATGATCTTATTACTGCCAAGGTGTCCCAATATAAAACAAATGTGACATAATTCAATCAAACTAAATCAAACTACAGAAGGAAAAAAAAAGTTTTGAACAGTGCCTAACTGGCTATGGTCAAATGCTAAGAAGCTTACTTCTATGTGATTCTGATTTTTTTAATTGCCTGTTTCCAGAGCAACGATCAAAACCATCCATTTTTGCCCAGAGGGTGAACAACAGAGGTGAGTACTAGTCATTTGCAGGCTTGAAGTGACTTCATGCTTTTGGCAGTGTTATCTAAACAAAGTGTGTGAAATTAGTAATAGTAGTTTGGGTTCAGTGCTTTATATATTTACCAAAGCACTTCGGTAATACTGATGCATTTAAACTAAAGCTTGACATTTTTGATGGATAGGCTAAAAGATGACGGATGCTCAGATGGCGGAGTTTGGGGCCGCAGCCCCGTATCTGAGAAAGTCAGAGATAGAGCGTCTCGAGGCCCAAACTCGGCCCTTTGACATGAAAAAGGCATGTTTTGTTCCTGATCAAGAAGAAGAGTATGTTAAAGGAACAATTCTCAGTCGTGATGGAGACAAAGTTACTTGCGAAACAGAGAGAGGAAAGGTAAGCATTTGCTGAGAAGCACTGTTTTTGTTTTTTAAAAAATCTTATAAAAGTACTGTAAAAACACAGCATCTGACAAAAAATATGCTCTTGCATACAGACTGTGACTGTCAAGGAAGCAGACGTTCATCCTCAGAACCCGCCAAAGTTTGATAAAATTGAAGACATGGCCATGTTCACCTTCCTGCACGAACCTGCTGTGCTGTATAACCTCAAAGAGCGTTACGCAGCCTGGATGATCTACGTGAGTCAAAAGGATAAGACGCCTGTACTACACAACAATAACACATGTCACATGTTAATTCCATCTTTACATTTCTCTTTCAGACCTACTCAGGACTTTTCTGTGTAACTGTCAACCCCTACAAGTGGCTGCCAGTATACAACCAAGAAGTTGTCCTTGCCTACAGAGGAAAGAAGAGAAGTGAAGCTCCTCCTCACATCTTCTCCATTTCTGATAACGCCTACCAGTACATGCTTGCAGGTAATCATATTCATCAGTACATGCTTGCAGGTAATCATACCTATTAAAGCGAGTACGGTGTTCATATCAAATTAAAATGCATTTACACAAGATAGAAAAATTCCTGATCTACCTTTGCCTGATTTTTCTGATTTGCATTGTTACCAACTAAGTGCATTTGATGTGTTGAGCTCAGATTTACCTTTATTTTAGACAGGGAAAACCAGTCTATCCTTATCACGTAAGTCTACCTCTTTTTGAGAAACTGATATAAAATATATAATGATTGAAATATCAAGATTTTAATGTCACTTAACATGTTATGATGAATAGTATATTTATATCATATTTAATTTTTTATATTAAATTTATCTTATACTACAAAACTGTGACTTATGAAACTTTTCATAGTGGAGAATCTGGTGCTGGGAAGACTGTGAACACCAAGAGAGTCATCCAGTACTTTGCCAGCATTGCAGCTGGTGCTATTAAGAGGGATCCCACTGACAAGAAGGTGAACTAAACATTGCCCTTTTTAAATCTGTAAGACAGGTTTCCACATAAGGTTTTTCAAGTAATAACATTACTTTTAACAATACCAGTTCTCACCTTTAGGACACATTGAACATTTCTTAATGAGATGTCAGAAACAACATTTGTTAAATCAGTGCATTACTCTGTTCGTCTGTATTCGCCACATAAATTCTACTTTCTAGTGTAAAACCTAGGATACATTTTTCAAGTGATAAATTTTTCATGAATATAACTTTTGACTTAAAATTTGAAAGGCTGTGATGAGCTATGGTGTTGTACCGACACTGAATCAAAGCTGTGCCAATATTCACTATAACCACATTTTTGCTCATATGGTGTTCTGGAAAGGATGGACCTGATCTAAGCCTTGTTCCTCAGTCACTATTCCAAAAGTTTCCTGAATGTGAGAATTGATGTGGCATGGCATTTTGAATCCGATGATGATGATGATGATGATGATGATGAACACACTGTCTCACTTTTTGTTATCTCTTTCTAGGGTACCCTGGAGGATCAAATCATCCAGTGTAACCCTGCTCTGGAGGCTTTTGGAAATGCCAAGACCATCAGAAATGACAACTCGTCCAGATTTGTAATTTCAATTTTGAACTTGCTTGTAAGGACTATTATCATGTCTAACTTCAGAAGAAAAACAAAAGGCACTAAATAATGTTTACCTTTTCAAATAGGGCAAGTTTATCCGGATCCACTTTGGTGCCACTGGCAAACTGGCTTCTGCTGATATTGAGACATGTAAGGGCATGTTTTAAAAAAAATACATAACTAACATAACTACTTATGTTTTTCAATATGAACATAATAATTTGGTCACCGTTTGCCTTGTTATTCTGGCTGATACAGATCTTCTAGAGAAGTCCCGTGTGACTTTCCAGCTCAAGGCTGAGAGAGACTACCACATCTTCTATCAGATCTTGTCTCAGAAGAAACCTGAGCTGCTAGGTCAGCACGAAATATAAATAATAATAATGCATTCTATGGAGTTTAGTACACTAAATCTTTCTGTATATAATTCTATATATAATTCTATCTATCTATCTATCTATCTATCTATCTATCTATCTATCTATCTATCTATCTATCTATCTATCTGTCTATCAGTCTGTCTGTCTGTCTGTCTGTCTATAAACTATTACAAAAATGCTTTCTTTCTTTTTTATTATCTTTGACAGAAATGCTGCTTATTACTGCAAACCCTTATGATTACGCCTTCATCTCCCAAGGAGAGACTCAAGTAGCCTCTATTAATGATGCTGATGAGCTGATGGCTACTGATGTATGTATAAACAATTATTATGAATGTCATTGAAACATGGGGTTAAATGTAGGTTCCTAAGGGCAAGTACTTTCAATTTTAACTATACAGTCAATGCTGATATTCTTGAGCAACATGAGTCGAACTGACATTTGTGTTTAAGAAAGACACTCCACTTTTTCCTATAGGAAGCTTTCGATGTGCTGGGCTTCACCCAAGAGGAAAAGAACGGCATCTACAAGCTGACTGGTGCCATCATGCACTACGGGAACATGAAGTACAAGCAGAAGCAGAGAGAGGAGCAGGCTGAGGCTGACGGCACTGAGGGTATAACTTGATACATCAAATTAATGCATTGTTTACAGTTTGGTAAAATTGGTTCTCTAATACAGTATACTAATCTCAGCAAAGAGACTCAAGGATGAGTAATTTACAAACTCAGTCATTTACAAAAGCACATACAGGGGCAAATTGCTGTTACATAAGGAAAAATGTCCCATCAGCATCTTGGTATTGCAAGAAAATATCTTGTGATTACAAGGAAACAAGGAAATTATCCCACAAATTTTACTTCATGTTCGGCTTAAACCACAATGAGATTGTGACAGCATTGCCATTAGTATATGTATATTTCAAAGAATTCTCAAATCCCAGTGTTTATACAGATGCATGTGACATATATCTAAAATAATATAGCCCAGGGGTATCGAATTAAATCCACAAAGCGCCAGAGTGAGTGCAGGTTTTCCTTCCAACAAAGCAAAACTTGCTGTGAGGCAACAGTGCTACACTAATGAACTAGTGAATACTGAATTCATTGCTCAGTGACATTTCAGTCTCATTGTGGTTTTAAGTCAGGTGGCACAGTGTATAGTTGCACTACAGTTGTAGTGTTAAAAATGAAGTTAAAGTTGATGTTACATGTGTCACTTCCATTCATTTTTACAATTAAAATTGTTACAATTAAAACAAGAAATAATTCACTTCTTCTTAGTCAACTAGATTTGTGCCAATACAAGAAGAGCTTTAGGTATTGGCACATTTGCATGATAGTAAGCAATCCAACTTGCACTCGTTACATATTAGGAGGCTATCTTACCCAGGTTAGTGTAGGCCCTTGTAATGTATGCACAATATCCACCTAGTAAAACTGACCAAATGATAATTCCCACCATTTAAGTGCACTTGGATTATACACAAATGGGTAATTAATAATGGAAATGATCTATTTCAGATGCTGACAAAGCAGCTTATCTAATGGGCCTGAACTCAGCTGATCTCATCAAGGCTCTGTGCCACCCCAGAGTCAAAGTAGGAAATGAGTGGGTCACTAGGGGCCAGAATGTCCAGCAGGTAAAATACTTTGACAAAATGCACTTACAAGTACAAGTTACAGGAAGTAACATCCATTTTCTCTTTTAGGTGTACTATGCAATTGGTGCTTTGTCAAAGGCAGTATATGAGAAGATGTTCTTGTGGATGGTTGTGAGAATTAACCAATCTCTGGACACCAAGCAGCCTCGCCAGTACTTCATTGGTGTGCTGGACATTGCTGGCTTTGAGATCTTTGATGTATGTTTTCTTGTACAAATTTCTTGCCCTCTTACAAATTGCCCTCATACTGCCAAAGAGCTGCATCATTATTAATTACTGTTTGTTTTCCTTAACAGTTCAACACATTTGAGCAGCTGTGTATCAACTTCACTAATGAGAAGTTGCAGCAGTTCTTTAACCACCACATGTTTGTGCTGGAGCAAGAGGAATACAAGAAGGAGGGTATTGAATGGACATTCATTGACTTCGGCATGGACTTGCAAGCTTGCATTGATCTCATTGAAAAGGTAAGGTGTAGGATTTGAGCTAAAAACCTGATTTCACAAACTTAGGTAAAGAGATAAACTCATATTTCCCATTTTTGTCTCTGTAGCCCATGGGTATCATGTCCATCCTTGAAGAGGAGTGCATGTTTCCCAAAGCCAGTGATTCCACATTTAAAGCTAAGCTTTATGACAACCACTTGGGGAAATCTGCTAACTTCCAGAAGCCCAGGATTGTGAAGGGTAAACCAGAGGCTCACTTTGCCCTGGTTCATTATGCAGGCACTGTTGACTACAACATTATCAACTGGTTGGTGAAGAACAAGGATCCACTCAATGAAACTGTTGTGGGGCTGTACCAGAAGTCCACCATGAAATTGCTCGCTCACCTTTTCGCAAATTATGCCGGTGCTGATTCAGGTACGATGACTCAGATGGAATGTATTACAATTTCCTTGTCATCATGCATTTTGTCTAATCATCAGACATTTTACTGTATTAGCCATGGCAGATTCAGGCTCAGGTGGAAAAACAAAGGAAAAGAAGAAAAAGGGATCTACTTTCCAGACTGTGTCTGCCCTCCATAGGGTGAGAAATGTTGTATAAATCTCTAAACTACAGAAAGCTATATTGATATAAGGTACACTTACATTACCAAATCAGTACTTTGCCATCTTGACAGTAGTTTGCAGAATATTATATGAAAAGAAAAAAGCTTTTCAGTGATGAGTCATGGGGAATTATCCTAAATTTGGTCAAGGTTAACCATTAATGCCAGCCTTAACGCTTTATACAAATTGAGTCATGTGAATTCTTACAAATTTCCAAGTGTGAGACCATGTCGGTTGTACTTATTCCGTCTTTAGGAGAATTTAAACAAGCTGATGACCAACCTGAGATCAACTCATCCTCATTTTGTGCGCTGCATCATCCCCAATGAGACGAAGACTCCTGGCGCCATGGAGAATCCCCTAGTAATGCACCAGCTGCGCTGTAATGGTGTACTGGAGGGCATCAGAATTTGCAGAAAAGGCTTCCCTAACAGAATCCTCTATGGTGACTTCAAACAGAGGTAACATGTGGACAGAAGTAACATAGCATAATGAAATTACTATCAAGTTGTAAAATTACACACATACATACATAGTCCCCTC
The DNA here is from genome assembly GCA_025674545.1 of Hassar affinis. Classification (NCBI taxonomy): domain Eukaryota; kingdom Metazoa; phylum Chordata; class Actinopteri; order Siluriformes; family Doradidae; genus Hassar; species Hassar affinis. The sequence continues at coordinate 11,862,475 of JAOVYV010000045.1, read as the reverse complement.
CTAAAGTATTGGAATGGAAGGCCAATTTGTTTTTGTTTTTTTTGCTACATACCCAAGACATTTGAGTTTGACACCAAAAGTTTATTAAGATACAATACATCACACCTTTCACTTCCTGATATTTACAAGATTAACCATCAATCACCTTAGAATATGGCACCTTTTCTTTAGACCCACCCATTTTTCAAGTGATCAGAAATATTGGAACATCTGACTGAAAGGTGTTCCTTTTTGCCCAGCTGTGCCCTGTTACATTGATTGTTTAAACAGTTAATACTCTAAATGTCTACTCTTGGTGTGAGCCCTGGATTTTGCCTGTGAAGACTGCAGTTTTGTTGAAAAGGATAAACAAACATGAACAGAGAGAGAGCTGTCTATGGGAGAAATGCCATTCTGAAGCTAAGAAAAGAAGGAAAATTGATCAAAAGTATTTACAAGCAAAATATTTTACAAGCATTAGGCATAGCCTACGCAACAACTTTGAATTTCCTGAAAAAAAAACAGACACAGAGAAGTAAAACTGGGAGGAACTTCATCAAGACAATCACCCAAAACACAGTGCCAACACCGGCCAAGCCAATCACCAGACCTTAGCCCAACTGAACAAGCATTCTCCTGAAGTGGAGACTGAACGAAGAAACCCCCCCAAAACAAATAACAACTGGAAGACACTACAATAAAAGCCTGGAAAAGCTTCACAAAAGAAGAATGCAACTTGAAGAGAATGCAACTCACTGGGTTGATGCAGTTGCAACAAGGGATATGCAACCAAATATTAAGTCTTATTTAATTCAATTAAGCAATACCACATGAAAGGAAGGGCTGTTATCTTCCTGTACACTAGCTTCCTTTTTTGTGTAGGTCTACCAGTTACTGCAGTAATAAATTAATAATACATTTAATGAATACAAATGTGTTAAACTGAAAGTGTGGGAATATGTTTATCTTTGTAGTGAAAAGTTTGTTACAATCACAGGGAAATAAGTTAGAGAGATAGTTCATGTAGTTTAATTAAGGGTTAATAGAACACACACATGATACATGTAGTTAAAAGTCCCAGTTCTGTTGTACTCTAATATCAGCACTCAAATTAGTCAGTCTCAATTTATTTTAATTAGTATCTATTATTTAGTATCTCTTCCTGTACTTTTGCTTACCTACAAATTGGGTCTCAAATTTACCTTTTGAACTCAGACCCAAATATTTTCAGTGTACAACACTGGAACTGGCCTGCCCATTCCAATAGTTTCGGAGGCAACTGTACAACTCAGCATATAAATACTTCATGAGAAAAGAAGGGTGCACATTAGGATCCTTTTGTAGACAGCAACTCCTATCAGTGTGTATTTAATTAAAAAAAATGTCCATTAATTATTCTGTAAACATTTTATTTGCAGATACCGTATTTTGAATCCTGCTGCTATTCCCGAAGGGCAATTCATTGACAGTAGGAAGGGAGCTGAGAAATTGCTGGGTTCATTGGACATTGACCATAATCAGTACAAGTTTGGACACACTAAGGTTCATATGAATTATGATTTTTGCAATATTTTCTATGAATATTACTAGAACCATAAAGTCATTTTAGAGTAAATAAATCTTATGCATATTGAGATATGTTATGCTGTTATTTTAGGTGTTCTTTAAGGCTGGTCTGCTGGGTCTCCTTGAAGAGATGAGAGATGATCGTCTTGCCCTAATCATCACCCGTTTTCAGGCTTGCGCTCGGGGTCATCTCTCAAGAGTTGAGTTCCAGAAGATGGTTGAACGCAGGTAAGACCGATCAAGTTAATAATGCTCAAGGCATTTCCCATAACTCCAAAAATATGTTAACATTTATCGACTTGCAGGGATGCCTTGCTTGTGATCCAGTGGAATGTCCGTGCCTTCATGGGGGTTAAGAATTGGCCCTGGATGAAACTCTACTTCAAGATTAAACCCCTGTTGAGGTCAGCTGAAGCAGAGAAAGAGATGGCCAACATGAAGGAAGAATTCCTGAAACTAAAAGAGGCTTATGCTAAATCTGAAGCCCGCAGAAAAGAACTTGAGGAGAAAATGGTCACTCTTCTCCAAGAGAAAAATGACCTGCAACTCCAAGTCCAGGCTGTGAGTTTGGCTTGAAAACAGAGGGGGAAATCACGCAACTGTCTTTTTCAATTTTACATTATTTTGTGTCTTTTTTTTTTAAACAGGAGCAAGACAATCTTTGTGATGCCGAGGAGCGATGTGAAGGTCTGATTAAGAACAAGATTCAGCTTGAAGCAAAATGCAAAGAGCTGACTGAAAGACTGGA
>JAOVYV010000045.1:11660453-11670719 GCA_025674545.1 Hassar affinis | reverse complement strand
GACTGAACTCTGAAGAAATGTTGCCTTTGTTTGTTTTTGTGCCTTTGCCTTTGTTCAACCACGCTCTGTACATTAAGTTTTTTTTTGTACACGCTCTGTACATTAAGTTACTGCTGTTTTTGTGCATAAATACATCTGCACTTAACTCCAGCCAGTGTGGGATCATATTGACCAGCTGTGACCGGTTTTGACTTTTATAATGAGATCTACACAAGTCTAGAATGTGGAACATCACCCAGAAATACTACAATACTCCCTGCTCACTTCCAGTATACAATACCGTATAAAATACTTCTTCATAATTTGGCCTCGATATGCCTTTGTAGCCTTCTGGTGCACACTCTTTGACAGCCTTCTGCACTTCAGCCACCTTATCCAGCCTTCAAACCAAGAAAACCAAGGAATGGTGATATTCTGATATTTTGATATATTTTTTCCACCTCCCTTTCTCTTTTAAAAAACAAACAAACAAACACATATGACTTGCTTTCCCACCAATCTAATGACTCTAATTTATAGTACCCTTTACCTTTAGTTTATTATAGCTAAAGCACACACTGCCTTTAAAACTGCACTATTCTCTCTGCTACTATTTGAGCAGTTGAGTAAAAGTTATAGACTTTCTAACTTCAAACGGTTTCTGAAGATAATATAAGATATTTTTATATTTCATTTGTATACTCTATATTGAATGTTATATTTCATTTGTATCTGAACAGTGGTCTTTTACTTACTATGTTACTTTCTGTAGCGACACAAGCACTTCTTCAGGTTGTTCTGTGTCCTCCCACCTCCATAAAACATTTCAATATGCAGACTGCCTAATCTTAATTGCCCCTTTTTGTGTGTCTGTGTGTGTGTCTGTGTGTGCATGGTGCCCTGTGATAGCATCCCAGCCATCCCAATCCAATTCCTGCCTCCTGTCCATTGGGATCATGTGAAACACCTGGAGGAAACCCATGCAGATCACACACACACATTTAGAGATTGTGAAAACTGTACAATGATTAATGAGTGACTGTGATTTAACACTGCTGCTGTCCTTTAGACCGTGATGTAAACATTCCACATCGGTAGTCCATCATTTCATTCTTTCTTTTCCATGAATTTAAAGAGCCTCCATTAGGTGTTCCAGTTATAGTGTACACTAATCAGCCTCTTGCCCATTAGGAGAGACTATTTAAAACGAAAGAGAAAGATTATGCAAACAAGTGCCAAGTGAGATGCAGAGTTTCAAGGAGAGCCAAAGACATAGAAATGGAGAACGAGAGAGATAGGAAGAGAAAGTGGATAAAAATATCATCTTGCGTAAGAGTCAAGAGCTTGAGTCAATGTTATTTGTGTATTTGTACTTCTATGAGTGTGTCAGTCCTACTATAACATACAGAGAAAGCCTGGACTTCTGTTTCACGTGATGTCACCTGTACAATCACTGCTGCTTTCAGGACTGAGCTGCATCGATGTTATTGACTCTGTGCTTCATTAAGAAGATTTATTTTCATTTATACTGATAATGGACTGCCCTAATCCACTTCACTACATACAATTAAGCAATAGCGCACAAGCAGTTACAGTTCTATAAGCAATAGATCAATGTCGAGTGACATTTCGGACACGATACGGCCAAATGTTCTGTTTTTTATTGCTGTGATGGTGGAAATTTGACCCTGAAGAAGCAAACTTAATGTCTAGCTAGCTCACACTGATTTGTACATTCCTGTTAAAGGTATGTCCAGTAGAATTTGTGTCCCTTCTTCTTTGTTATTTTCATCTGAATAGCTTTCATATTTTAACTAAAAAATATAGTCTGCCATGTCTACTGATCAGCACTAACCCTGCTCGTCTATCCATTTTGATCTAAGATTCTAATGGAATTTCAACCAAAAGTTAACACAGTGTACTCATGGTCATGTTCCTTGAACCAATTCTGAGCAAATTTGTGAAAAAAGAGTGTGGCAGGGCACAATATCCTGCTGAAAGAAGCTACTGGCATTAGGAAATACCTTTGCTTTGAAGGAGCATACTTGCTCTGCAAGGTAGGTGGTACGTGTCAAAGTAACATCCACATAGCCTTTGCTCTCCACATGCACCAGGGTGACCCTGTTCACCGGCTGTCCTTGCTTGGACCACTTTTGATAGATAGTAATCCCATCTAGCCATCACAATTTGCCTTACACTCGCCCCTTTTCCTGCTTCCAATGCATCAACTTTGAGAACTGACTCTTCATTTGCTGCCTAATATATCACACCTCTTAAGAGGTACTGTACCAAGAAAATCAATGTTATTCACTTCCTATCATTGGTTTTAACATTATCAGTGTATAGCAGGAAGACATATACTTACTAATTTTTCTGCCATTCTGTTGATAAACCTCTTGTTGATATGATGATCACATGACTGAAACACTAGGATAATGCATTACCCACCCCTTAATGGATGGTCCTCGCTCACACAGGTTCTCTGTCTGGAACACTTTACCAACACTGTGCTGGCCATGGAGCACAGGAGCAGGCTTCTGTGGTGGGAGGGGACACTATTTAAATTGTAAGAGGGAATACTGTCTTGATTTATATGTCCATAGTCAGTGGTTTCTGTGTTCAAGGGCATAAGGGCACTGTTTATAAAAATGATGGATGACAGCTCCTTGCTCTTTTGTGATCGCTCTCTCACACATGCTCTCTATCTCTCTCGTCTTTTTGCTTCTTCTCTGACCACCTCGCTAGAAATTGTCAACATAGCTTTTTCTCTGGGTCATAAAAAAAAGCTATTCATCTCAGAGATGATAATTCAGCCAGGCTCTGAATATTCCCCGTTATGGTCATTGTTTAGCCGTGGCTGATTGCCGACCAGAACGGATGAAGCCATTTAATAAGAACTGAATGTACACGAAGATGAGAGTCCGGAAAGAGCAAGAGACACTGAGAGATATAATACAGACTTGCAGGGGCAATAAGGTAGCTGAATAGGTCACTTCAAGTATGACAAACATTTCAAAACACTGAGGCATGAGTTCAAAACTAAACTTTATCCAATTATCCAGCAGATACCCAGCTGTACCAAGAAGTAAAACAAATCAACATAAGAAATTTGTTTTATACCCTTAGAAAAAATAGGTCAGAAACCCTGAAATTCTCAAATCAATTAAAAAAATGCTTTGTACATAAGAAATAAAACAAGACAGGGTACGGTAGAAAACACAATCAACAACAGGGTGGTGTTATGTGCCCAGTGCAAGGCATTACTGATACCACCTGATTGACTATTATTCAGTACGAGCATGACTCAAAGAATTTTATTCCTCTTACACCACAGCAAATTTTGGTCTTTTTTTTATTTATAAAGAACTTCACATCTTACTTTTATAGTTGTGTTTAATTGTGGAACTCCAGAAAATACAAGGTCTGTCATGATGGAGAATACATGAAGATGCAATCTGACGGAGCACATGTGAAACCCTTTCCCTCAAACGTTCCAACAGTCCAAGGAAAAATGTTCCATTTATGGTTTGGCCTTCTGGTAAGAATTCATTATACTTCATTATTCGTCAAGGGACGATCCCTTGAGAATCAAAAATGATGACGGACAGTGACAATTTTTTATTTGCTCATGCAAGCTTCCTTTGGGTGATGCGATGTTGTTGTGTGCCATTCAGCAATTTGTATTTTCGTTTCAGGATCGTTCTCAAACACCCATGACTCATCTTCTGTGATCACTCTGTTCAGGAAATTGGGCTGTCCTGATCTGTGCACTGCGAAGGCTAGAATGCAACTGAAACGGGTCCTACTGTTTATCTGAAATACTAATCTAACTGACCTGCGGCCACCACGAACACAGGAAATTCGTTCTCATTACTTTCCGGACAGAAAGTACTTGTACTCCATCTTGAAAGCTTCACGGCTTTTCCTTACAGAAAGCTTCACCATATCAACAAATACACACATTTTAAAATGTTTCTCTGTTTCTCTCAAAACATGCCTTCACATTCATGTCTAATCTAAACAGGTGCAGTGTCACTGTGTTAGTTTCTTAACTAAATCTTTTACTACTCATGACACTGCCGACTGAAGTGCATTCAGCTTAGTTATCATGACAAATCTATTTTTGTTAAAGCCTCATTTCCTATACTGCACACAAATGAAATGCATTATGCATCAGTAAACTGCTTAATTGCCTGATAAATGTCAGAGCAACAAATAAAGTAGCCCCTATTCTACACACACTATGTAAGAATTACTTTCCCAGTGAGGCTCTTCCATTGACATAATTATGAAAGGGCCTAATTAATGTTATACCTACTCTAACCCTAACCTCAGTAACCGTTCAACCACTATTTGTGCCACTGCTCCACGCACACAGAGGTTTTCCATCAACACACACTCTTGTCTAAGAAAATAGCAAGATGTTCCTTAAACACCACTGAATCCATAAACATCACATGTGTGACTCTGTGTGTGACCAGACATCGAGGCTGGATTCACAAATACAGATATGCAAAGATACAAAGTCCAGTATAAATTATGATTTATAAATTAAATCTAAAATGATCTGTGAAATGACTTTCAAATACGGACACACACGACACACACAGTGGCTACTGTAAAAATATCTCTTTCTAGTTATTTCCTGCTGTCCCTTAAGGCCTCTGTTTTGAGGTGAGGGACAGGTTGTGAGTAATGCTCACAATTGTGAGGCCCATCACACAGTGTAATGCAATTGAACTGAAGGAAATGGACACGTAATGTGTTTTAGAGCTGAGCTGCTAGAATGGCAAAGGCAAAACACTCCAAAGAAGGAAAATCAAGTCAACGTTTCTTGGCGCACTTTGCGCTAGAAACGCTTCTCAGTTTGTGAAATGCTCTTGAGTGAAATAATCTGGCAATAACATGAAGCAATAATCTGAAAGAAGAACTATAGTGCAATAAATACCTAAGTGTTGTGTTTAACTAACAGTATTAGTTTCCCTTAATTCTCAAATAAACAGTTATTATTCCCTTTTGCATTAGTAAAGATGCATCAAGTGTACCATGGCTAATTAGTTATCTCATATTCCCATTCATTGAGAACTTCAACACTATGCACCTCGGTTAAATAATCTTCCACTCACCTCCTGGGCAACGATGCTGGATATGCGCACTGCCCTTTTGACGCGGCCGTTCCTGCTGCTCTGCGCCCCCTCCTGGCCGATGCTGTCTTGGCCACTGAGTGACATCTCGCTCATCAGCTGATCACTTCCACCTGAACAGCGGGCATCCCGCTGTTCACCTGGTCCCCACCCGTTGCCCCCGCAAGCCAGCACGCCAATGACCCTGACCTCTTCACCTCTGACCTGTGAGGAAACTTGGGCCCCGTTTTGAAGATCTGAGCCGAATTTGCAACCTAGCAGCTGGACTATGTCCGTGTTTCCCCTGCCGCCGTTGCTATTACAGTAAGAGCCACAGTGAGCCGGCTTCCCCTCTCTGCCTCCTTGACTGTGTGAGAACCCTGAGGCACCTCCACGCTCTCAGTCTTGCTGCCCTCCCCTCTGCCGTTCACACTCCTCCCTCTGTCAATCTCTCTAGAAGAGAGTCAAAGTCAACCAGACAGCTTTAAACTCATCTGACACTTCGGTTCTGTCTACCAGCAGGTCTTCACAAGGATTCTTTCCTCCCTCCCTTTGCCAATCCGCTCTTTCCCTCCCTCTCTCCTACCATCTTTCTCTGCTGTCTTTTCCACTGCTCCCCTCCCCTCAGAGGATGCTCTCCACTTGATCAGCTCTAATTGCTACTGGCTGTCTGATCCCCCTCTCCACCCCTCTGGCCCAAAGTCCCTTCTCTTTCAGCAGCTGTGGGACTTGATTAATTCTCTCTAGATCTCCATTAATAAGTAAGCATGCAAATAAGACCCATCTCTCTCTCTCTCTCTCTCTCTCTCTCTCCCTCTGTCCAACATGTGTGCATCAAATGCATCTTCTTACCAAACTACACACAGATTTAGCCAGAGTGATCCACTTGCTGCATTATATAAGTACGTTAGATCCCTTTAAACTTACTAACATACATATAGTGTATGTATGTATGTATGTATGTACCTGTATATGTTTATGTATGTATGTAAGGCCATCTGGTTGGGAGTTATATGGGACTGGGATCCCAGGGAACTCAACAAAAAAGTCACACAAGCTGGAAATTTCACACAAGCTGCATAAAATTAATCAAATTCACACGAGTTGCATGAAATTAATCATTCATTAATTTCATGCAGGCAAGTTTCCAGACGTAAAGTTTATGGGCATGAACAAGAATCAGATATGAAGCTTGCAGGACAAGGAAAGACCATATTCATTTATGTTAATGTAAATGAAGCATTTACAGTGATGCATATATGGTTTATAATATTCAATATATTATACTATGTGAGGTGGATTTAAATGCCCCACGCACGTCACGGCACACACACTACTAAAAAACACACATAAAAAAAAACCCTTCCAGTTTATGCCATACCCAATTCAGGGTTATATCCAAACACAGATAGAGTATTAGATAGATAGAGTACAGATAGAGTATACAAGTATTTGAGCAGTAAGCCGATGCAGATACAGATCGTGTCAGTGCATTACACATCACAAAATCTATCAGCTGAATAGGCTTCATTACTGCTGACACAGTTCAGGTAAATGGTGTCCTCCAGGGGACCGACACTCTCCTAGTTCAGATTGTATGCATTTGATTACCCACTATTATTTTGTGTTCTGTTTTCTGTTCTTGGCCATTATTTTTTTACCTTACATAAACAGCCACTGGTTACAGGTATTTATTAAAAGTCTCTGTATCCACTAGACCATCCGATCTCCAAATTAGATCCAAATTACCCAATTTGACATGAGTGTAAATATCATAATAAATAAGATTTTAATTAAACGCTAAACAATAATGACTTTTCAGCTGTACTCATCAAACTGTAGCTTTAAAAAAACCTTGGTCTGACTCCTGATTTTAATCTCTGATAAAACCTTGAAGTAAATGTGTATATAGACAACATTCTTTCTTCGAGCAAACACTGATTAGACAAAAAAATGTATAGTCTTATTACACGAGCAATGCATTTCTTTTGCACATTTTGTATTTTTGGCATTTAAATTGCTTTCAACTTGAAGGGCTTGTGTGTGCAGTCTGTCGTCTAAGCATTTCACTGCAAGTTGTACTGTGTATTACTATGCATGTGACAAATAAAATTAGATTTAATTTGATTTGATTTTGAAGAAAAGTAAAGTGTCAATTTACTAGACCCAGAATGTGCATTGACACTACAATGACAGTCTGTTAAATTTCAGATGAACTATTAAATGCAGGATTATTTCATATATTTATAGCTGGAAATAGTCTTGCTCCACTGTACATGAACAAACTCTGTAATCTATAAGTTTAAATATGTACATGATAACTGCATATTTGATTAGTCAGGTAATGTTTGTAGTGGTAAACTGGGGAAATAAAACTGGGGAAATACCAGAGAGAATGTTTGAGAAAAAAAATTAATAAACATTACTATTTAAGCACATATAATGGAAAACGGGCTGGATCATTTTATTCATAGATAAGGTTTGTTACCCTATTAATGCCTATAAGATTTATAACCAGATATTTGCAGCTACAATAATACTAATGAATTTTTTTATCCAAGTATTAGGAGTTTGTGGAGCCTTGAATCCCTGATTCGGAAAATTTGAAGAGAACCACATTTTAAAGTTTTAAATTGTACAGCAATCTTTCAGTGTAGGTCCCATTTGTGTCACTAAAACAGCTCTGACCCATCAAAGCAAGGACTCTCTGAAGGTATGCTGTGTAATTTGGGAGATGGGTCTTCCATGGATGAGACTTTTTTGTCCAGAACATCCCATGCATACAAGGTGATCCAAGGAATTTTATCCAATTAAGGACAACCTGTGAAATGGTGACAGGGTCATTGGCACACAAGGCTCATTGATGTGCATGGGGAGTGAAGGCTTGGCCATCAGGTCTGATCCTACAGATTGAACAAAATAGGGAGATAGCTTGCTGTGTATGGGGCTACATGGCTGCAGACCGGTCAGAGAGCCCATGCTGACATGAGCATCAGAACTGGACTATGGAGGAATGGAAGAAGGTGGTCTATGTGGTCTATGAATGGCAACAGTTTTCCCTAATGGTTAGTGGCAGTGCACCCTGCCACTCCACACAAATTATTCAGGAATGATTTGAGGAACATGACAAGAGTTCAAGGTGTTGACTTGGCCTCCAGATTCCCCAGATCTCAATCAAACATCAGTGGGATGTGCTGGACAAACAAGTCTGATCCATGGAGGCCCAACCTCATAACTTAAAGTGTCTGCTGCTAATGTCTCGGTGCCATGTTTTATTTCTTGTAAAATGTGAATACCTTCCTTTCATTATGCTGAATATTGCAAAAAGTGCAAGCGTCCGTGCGGTCTCAAGAAGAAATTTCACTTTATGAAAGTGTCATTAAGAGCTGTATGTATTGTTTAGATTCAAGCTTAATTGCTGCACATTAGATTTCGATTGTCCATGTTCCACCTGCTGCCTCTCAGGCAACAGAGGGAACACATTCAAACTGGAAGCACAAAAGCGAGCCTGGTTCCCTGTATACATCATTCATACAAGACAAATAGAGCACCTGTCTGAACAGTGCTTGTTTTGTCACAGTACCACAGTCCTGTTAATGATAATGAGCCTTTGGGGTGTCTGAGACACCAAACAGTGCTTTTGTGCAAGAAAAGCCACAGAACACTCAACCCTAACCAATTAGTCCTGGTGGGGTTCAGCTTCACCTCTAAATGTTAAAGGATGGAGTAGAGTAACCTCATATTTGTGGAATTATAGCATGCATTTAATTCAGACATGACTTTTTAAAATGCTATGAAGTGTCCTTTGAAAAATCTGAATACGCTTTAGTAAAGTGAGAGTTTCCCTTAGACTTGTATAACACTAACAGACACACACACATACAGCAGCAGCAGCAGCAGCAGCAGCAATTACTGATGAGTTACGGTACTATCAATAGGTCCACAGTAAAACACTGAAAAAACGACTGACAATTTACATGTGTAACACCCACAAATAAAACAGCATGCACAAAGGCATCTTCTCTGCATAGCTGAGAAGGTGTACTCCTCTGTACTGCACGTCAATACACTCATTACTATAATGATGAGGTGAGGAACATCACGGACTCAAAACCACTGCCTGGCTTTCATAACCCCAATCAATCAGCCTTGGAGAACTCATCACAAGCTGTAATTTAGCTTTAGCCTGTTTGACACGGAGCCATAAATTAAGCACACTAGGGGGAGTAAAAAAAAAAGCAGTAAAAAGCAGAATTAGAGTAACGGAGATGATCATCAAAAATGCAAAAAAAAGAAAAAAAAAAGACTTAAGCTCTCTGCCACAAGCAGGTTTGCTTGCTTGCTTTGCTTCCTCCTATAAACGTGTCATGGTTTTCTGACCCTGATCTGGCTAGAGAATAGCACATTTACAGTGCTTCTTTTTGGTGCAAAATAATGTGACTGGACATCACTCCTGTTTATTTACTCGTTCCATTCAGTGAGGCTGGCTCATCAATCACAGCGGTTCCTGCAGTGCCCGAGGGCTATCGACTAGGCCGGAGGACACTTCTGCACTGACCTCATCACTACAGTGATGGAAGCTGGGACTACAGAACGCTGTGTAGTCGCTGAGGAGATGCTTGAGTGGTTCATTAACTTAAAGATGAAAGGGGCAGATTTAAAAAGCTAACTAGAGCAAAGCTGATGGATTGTCATGGGAATCCGCATGCAGTTTGACTCAAAATATAGAACAAAAAAACACCCTGAAGCATCTATCTATCTATCTATCTATCTATCTATCTATCTATCTATCTATCTATCTATCTATCTATCTGCCTATCTGCCTATCTGTCTGTCTGTCTGCCTGTCTATCTGTCTGTCTATCTGTGTCTGTCTGTCTGTGTTTATCTATCCGTCCGTCCGTCCGTCCGTCTATCTATCTATCTATCTCTTTCTGTCTGTCTGCCTGCCTGTCTTTCTGTCTGTCTGCTTGTCTGTCTGTCTGTCTGTCTATCTATCTATCTATCTATCTATCTATCTATCTATCTATCTGTCAGTCTATCTGTTTCTGTCTGTCTGTGTTTATCTATTTGTCTGTCCGTCCGTCCGTCCGTCCTATCTATCTATCTATCTATCTATCTATCTATCTATCTATCTATCTATCTATCTATCTATCTATCTATCT
>JAOVYV010000045.1:11638638-11649235 GCA_025674545.1 Hassar affinis | reverse complement strand
CGATGGATTGGCGCCCTGTCTAGGGTTGTTCCTGCCTTGCGCCCTATGTGGCCGGCTAGGCACTGGCTCCCCCGTGATCCTGAAAAGGAATAAGCGGCCAAGAAGATGAATGAATGAATGTACACCAATCATGACTTGATGGTAAAAGGCCAGGGGTTAACTGCTCAGAAGGTTGGAGGTTCAAGACCCAGCACCATCAGGCTACCACTGTTGGGCCCTTGAGCAAGGCCTTTAACCCTATTTGCTTCAGGGGAGCTGTAACATCATCGATGCTGTGCGCTGACCCCTGCTTCCTATCAAACTGAGACAAGTGTCACTGTAATGTGTCATGATAGGTTTCCTCACAAAACATCTAGCAAAACAGTAATGTTGCATTTTAAAATAAGTCATTCTTGTTTGAGGATACTTTTATATAATATCTGTGAAAAATGTTTAAAATCTATAAAAATGTAATATTCAAAATAGTGGATAATTGCTTCTAGATTTTGAAACTAGATTAGCACATAGTACATACTTGGAAGTGGGTTCACACATAAGAGACTAACCGTTTCTTTCATTCATTCATTCATTTCACTATACATTTGAGGACTTTCCACTGATATAATTATTACTGCAGCTAATTTGTAGCTCAATGGTTAAGACATTGGACTACTGATTGGAAGGTCATGAGTTCCAATCCCAGCACCACCAAGCTGCCACTGTTGGGCCCCTGAGCAAGGCCCTTAACCTTCAACTGCTCAGTTGTATAAATGAGATAAATGTAAGTCACTCTGAATAAGGGTTTCAGACAAATGCCATAAATGTAAATGTAATTAACTCTAACCCTAAACTTTGGTTCCCACAAAGATATAAAAACATGGCCCCACACACACACACACACACACACACACACACACACACATACACACACACTTTAACACCTACGAGTGTGAATGTACAATTTGCTTGCATTAGACACACACAAATATAGACACTAGCATTTTATGTGTTACTTGAGTATAACACATCAAATTTGCATTATTTCTATAAAACCACAATGAGCATATGGTCAGGCATATGTATATTTCTGTGTGTACCAGCATAGTAACTCTTCATACTCAGCCAGCATGACATGATTCAAGAGCTTTTAGTCTTTTACACTTGGCTGACATTAAGAACATATGGCCTAGTAAAACAGGAAAGCCATGTGTGTGGCTGGCCATGAAGCTTGCGTTGGCTCAAGTGGCCATAGAGCAGAAGCAGTGAGATCATGTCAGACTGTTCTTCCTCCCACATTCACTTTCTATCTGTGCAACCCATGACATGGGCAGATGGTATAGTCCACAAGACACTAAACAGGACAGCAGGGAAAGCATGTCTGGCACCTTGTTCAGTGTGGTGTTCCCATGGCAGGCTACTCCAGCAGCTCACTTCAAGCTGATCAACGTTTAAGTATAAGGTATTAGAGCTGAATCTCATTGAGTTATATTACTTAGATCAGATAACAAGGATGCCCAGACTTCTCTAAAACTTGCACAGACTTACATTTCCTTCTTGGCCTTGAGATAAATCAGGTCCAATCCAACCATGTTTTTAATATCTCTCATGCAGACATCGTCTTAATGTAAAACACGGGGTGGAGATTTACGTTTTTCAGTATTGATCAGGGGTAAGGAAGAAAAAATCCACGTGAAAAAAAGCATTGCGTTTTCAGTAACTGCTTTATCCTGGTCAGGGTCATGGTGAATCCAATGGCTATCAGGGAAAGACTGGGAATAGGAGCCATGAATATACCATGACACCAATTTCACACAGCCATTATGCTGTAAGGTCTCAATTTACAGCAGCCTAAACTACCTATTGAACTTTTTGGGAGGTCAGAGAACCAGAGAACACAGCAGAAACCCCCAGGAGCACCCTAGCTCAGGACTGAACTGGGGACCATGGAGATGTGAGGCAGCAATGTGACCTGCTGTCAGTATCAGTGACTAAACTGGACTGATACTATGAGTAAACAAGAAATGGATCTGAAAAATATTCATTACATTTCAGTGTTTCACAAAACATGAGAGCAGAAGCTAGAAGCCAGTAAGCTTGCTGCTGTATGGATATCAATGTCAGATTAGTATAGAATATTGATCCCAATACTCAAAGCAATGTTATTCACATAATGAAAGTTTTAAATGCTAGATCTGTCCATCCCTAATTTTGTTGTGTCATTGCAATGGGTGCAACATTTAATACAGTTATTGACATTAAAGTCCTAATGAGCTGTAAAGTCCAAAATAAGATCCATGCTTTTAATTACAGCACAGCATGAAGAAAAAAGCATGAGCTAAAGATGATGTGGAACGGATGTGACTTAGCAAAATCCATAATTAAGTTCACAGATTAAATACAGTTTAAAATAAGGTTGTGGCAAAGTGGAGCTCAGAATACAGCGAGCCACTGTCATTAATTAAACATGGAAGGACAGGATTAGATTCATCTTCTATTTGTATCTCCTCCACTTTGTTAAAGTGTTAGTGGATAACATCTCAGGTCACTGAGACACTGCTAATGTGACATCTCTGATAAAGTGTTAAAACTGAAGTGTTGAAAAAATAGCAAGGCAGCGTTTCCATGAAGTACTTACAGTGGATGCACTTGTCAAAGGAATAATAAAAAAGAAAAGAAAAATCTATTACACCGAAGAATTGCAAGTGTGCGGATAGGATATGTTAAAGTGTAACGTAACATAATGTGTGTTGTCTCATGGTGATTTATACTGATAGACAGTTCGGCAGCAGCACAAAGGACGACAGGCTGAGTAAATAGTGTCATCACTGCACTAGGCACAAACTCTATGGAAAACCATGATCCAAGTGATGTTTATCATCTGAAACGGTCGATATTCACCTTTCACTGCCATCGGCCTATCTGCAAATAGATGACTTTCAGTAGTGGCAGTTACCAGTGTTAATCTGTTGTGTCACCTTGATTTTGCACTGGATAAATGTTGTGGATTATTTACCTCTAACCCGTGTTATTCAAGTTTTATTTTACAGGTTCATACATCGAAAACTTTTAGGTCACCTTAAACATATTAAGCCTCAAAACGACAATTGAAGCAACTCATCATCGGCTATGTGTTTAAATAAATATTTTTTCCTGCTTTTTCATGAAAAAGGCTTCCTCCAGTCAATAGGGGCAAATTAGTTCTTTCTGTAATAAAGGTGACATGAATAGGGAAAAAAGTTAAAATGAGATAAGATAAGACAACACTTTACTGATCCCAAAGGAATTTACCTGGTTTGCCAAATTCTCATTTTCACTGAGCATTTTAGTCACTCCTGCACCCTTAGCACCTTATATGATAATAAGGGGGCATGTTTTATTTAATCTGATGCATCATAGACTAAAAGCCATGTAATTTCCTGGATGTTCTTCCACATTAAGGCCAATAGATACATTAAGATACATTAAGGTTTGTACTATATTGTAGGGTGCTCAGATTACTGAGAGGTTTTTCACTATCAAGAACATAAACAAAGTCCCAAATGTGGAAAAATGAAAGTTTAAATCACCTTGGTGGATGTGTCAATTTACACATACATGCTTTTTTAATTCCAAACGCAATGCTGTACATACAGAACCTAAAGCCTTTGCCTGCTGAAGGATTGCACTGCAATATTAATTCTGCTTAGCAATCCCAGAGAAGTAATACAGCACTCCATGAATGTGCTTTTCTCCTGAAGGTTCGCACAGCTGGAAGCAAATACAAATAAGAATAGCTTCAGCACTACTGAAACACAGCCTGCAGCACGCTGTTTCTATATAAAGTCTAACACTTTATTCATGATTTTATTAAGGAGTGATGCATATGCAGTTTTACAGTGTGTTATTAATCTTTGATTAGTAATCTCACAACCTGAACCCAAAACTTTAACAAAATATGAAAGCTTAAACGCAACTGCATTTGAGGATCCCATCTCTAAAACCCATAAGGAAACACAAAAGCTATTGCAGCAGAACAATTTCAGTGTCAATTTATTTAATATTTCAGTAAAATGTTCTCCCGGCCTGCTCAATTATGGCTATGAATATAGACAGGCAAACTTGTACCATAACGTTTCATTATGAATTGGCTTGTACACATCACTGGACAAAGGCAATATGGTCAACACTACCACTATTCACAAATCTCTCTAGTCTGCATCAACCATCACTATTAGACTCAAGCATGCTGCATCAATGAACGCCTGGACAGGTTTGGACACACCCATCTCATTTTCATATAAGTGGAAATAAGGAAACAGGACATTGATAAATGACTACACATATGCTGGAGTTGCTAAGTTGATAGGGTGTGATCTTTTTGTACTTAATTGACTGTTTGAGACATTAGGAAACAATTTAATGTCTTTTGTATCTTTTGTATATTTTATGTACAAGCTTATATACAGTGAGCTATATATATATATATATATATATATATATTAATGACTTTTGTCCATTCCATAGTGTTGCTGGTAATTTACTTCAAATGTATTATGGTACGTACAAAGTATGAGGGAAAAACTGTTCAAAATTCAACAGGAAAGCAAAATAAAAAGTGTGTCATGTTTATGAGATGTGAGTAAATGACAATTCTTTGCAGGCTCTGCATAAATGCTGTTGGTAATGGCACTGTGAATGTGCAGTGAATATATATAATATGAAGGTGATGTTATGGGGATAAAATTAAATCATTATTCATAGCAACTTTCTAATCATTTTGACATGCTGAGGCATAATCTTGAGTAAAATATTAGGTGGAATTTTATATTCAACCATAAACAGGCTTCCCTAAATATAATACTTGCTCTCCGGTAGTACATTTAAGCAGTCTAAGGGGTTTGCTCAAGAGCCCAACAGTGGTAGTGCTGAAATCTGATCTCACAATCTTCCGATCACCACTGAGCGACCTCTGTCATGGTAGCTCTAATTTACACATGCAACCATCAATACCAAAGCAGCTTTCAGGATACATATCTCATTTGTATATTTGCACCAAAACCACCCTGAATTTTAGCACTTTGCTGAAAATAAAGCATATCCATAAAGCAAGCATTTAAACCAGAAACACAAGTGCTATTTACTAATTCAGTTTGAGAGACATGATCCTCCATAGGCCCAGTGAGTAAATCAGTTTGCATGTTTTCCCTGGATATGATCATGTTTTTAGACATGCAAACCTGAATGTGTTGTTTGTGGCAGTACGATGGTGGCTGTGGGTCTGTAATGGAGCGCCCCAGACTCTCTGCTCACTCCATTGCCTCATAAGATGAGTCTGTCTGATTCGCACGCCCCACTTTCTGCCATGATGGATCGTCTGGCTGGAGAATAGCCTGAATGAGGACTGTTTGGTCAGCAGAATAATATTCCTACTTGGCTGGTGGCTAAAATCATTACAGGTAGATGTCAAAATTCTCTGGCCAATTAATTTAACTATAAGCAGACATGGCCTCTACTACATCATGTGCTATGAACACCTCTGGTGTACCACAGAGAACAAAAATGTACCTCTGTGCATTCTGTAAGAGACAAACAAGTGACCCACATAGAGCCAATGAGCATCAAACAAAACCCTTTTCTATATTTACTCTATTTTTGCCTGGCTTCATATCATATCGTAACAATTCACATTGTTTAATATATTTTTATATTTTCAGTTATTACTACTTTTATTTACAAAGACATGCACGTTAGGTTGATTGGTGTCTCTAAAGTGCCCCTAGTGTGTGAGTGTGTGCGAGTGTGAGTGTGTGTGCCTACGATGGATTGCCGCCCTTTCTGTGGTTGTTCCTGCCTTGCACCCTATGCTGCCGGCTAGGCACCGGCTCTCCCGTGACCCTGAAAAGGAATAAGCGGTTAAGAAATGAATGAATGAACTACTTTTAGTATATGAAGCTTTCTCAGGAGCACTATCATCATTCTTCATTATCCAAGTTTAGAATAAAGTGTAATAATCAACAGGCCAACAAGGTATTTTGTGGATGACTGAACCAGCAGCTGACTTACAGATTGTTCAGGTGTAAAAGTCAGTTATAATTTTCCAGTGTACATTTAAGACTGTTGCACCAACTGGTTTTGAAGTCTTTCAGCCTGAGTATAAAATGTATGGCTAGCCATGACCAGGTATGAGTCAGATGTTAGTTAAGCACTTGTCTCTCAATATTATTCAGCTCATCAAAGAGGTGCATGTGGTCATTTTATTGTTGAGCAGTCTTTTAGACAGGGATGCTTTATTGAGAATCAAAGCAGTCCTCTACAACAATGATGTCACAAGATTACTACACTAGATTAACTTATCATGCAGAACTCCTGTTTATTTGACATTTTTAATTTATTACATCCTCCCTGGCTTTTCTTAACAGCTATTTTGTTTATTTGGGTTTATATTTTCCCATTAGCTGGCACTGGGCTAGTAGTGTAAGTATGTGTGTAGCAACAAACTCTTTCACTTAGCAACACAGACTGCTTAGCTACTATTCTTATTGAATATTTGTTTCACATAGACACACACACAACTTAGACCAGTTTTTGTTGTACTGATATGTATTCCCTGGTTGATGCTACAAACTCAAAGCCTTGGCTTTGACCTATTTAGCAGTTAGTGCAGATTTGCTGCTCCAACTGGCCCCAGAGGTCTTCTCAGAAGAAACGCAAAGAACGTGTCTCCTGTAGAGTGATACGTATTAAACTCGACAGGCTTTCGAATTTTCTAGGACAGGTTCTAGGACAGGTGGGTGGTGCAGAAAAGAGCCAGGCATGTGTGACTGATGCACTCCAGATCAGCACTGCTTCGAGCAGAGCCCAATTCAATTAGGGTCCAGGGACAAGGGCGAGCAGCCAGACCAGCCCCTTACCCAGCTCACTGAGATTAATGATATAAGGGCTGATAAAATGGGTCAGCCATTGATGTGTGTGCGTGTGTGTTGGTTGAGGGGTGTGACTAAAGGTGAGTTTGACAGATGTTAATGCACAGTCTAGTCTACATTTGTTTCTTCAGTGAATTTGAACACCACTGGCAATAATACTACACCAATGTCTTTTCTGCATACACACCCATAACACACTCACACACACTAATATGCAAATATGCAACAATCATATGACACACACATACACACTCAACACATGCCTTAGATGGCTGCCAGCAGCAGGGGGCAAACGGCAATCAGCTGCATGGAATAAATGCTTCCTTGAACAAATTTGGATCAGGATATAGGCTGAGAAAGCCATAGTGGAAATGAGATATGGAGAGAAAGAGAACCAGGAATTAAGGAATCAGAGGAATCAGAACCAGGAATTAAGGAAACAGAATTTACACACAATTATCTAAATTATATTCCAATCTCACAAAATTGTTGAAACTCACCATTACAACAATACCACTCCAATACACCAATCTTATAAACACACACTGAAAATGAACTAGTTTAGGAATCTTTGGAAAAGAAAAGTTTTAAGAAGTCGTTTGAAGATGGACAGAGATTCGGCTGTTCTGACACTTAAAGGAAGCCCAAAACGGAGAAGATTCGTGAGGAGCGTTTGCCCTTGGTAGATGGTGGAACCAGTCGGGCAGTGCTGGAGGACTGACGCGAGTGAGATGCAGTGCCAGGGGTAATACATGCTTTGAGGTATGCGGGTGCAGGTCCAGTTTTTGCTTTGTAGGCAAGGGTCAGGGTTTTGACCTGGATGCAGGCGGCGAAGTTGGGGAGTTTCTCGCATTCACACATACACACATTACATGTCGACAGACCCCCAAATCCATTCAGGCTGATTTTTGTGCATGTGCAATAATATCTTAGTGGAATAACACCAGTGTATACCAGCATGGAGAATGACATTTGAAATATGCCGCTGCACCTTGGCCTAAAATAGATTTACCGCTTGCACAGACTTCCTCTTAAAGCAGACAATAAGTCTATTTAACACTAAAATAACACAATTTATGCCACAACACTTCAACAAATTAAAACTATGCTACTCCATCCAACTACTAACTAAATATAACTGACTGAATTATGTGATGAGAAAACAGCATGGACTATATTTATGCATGGAAAATCCATGCATCCATCCATGCTGGAAAATCCATCCATGCTGTCCAGAAAGAAATGAGAATGAAATTCCTGCACTCCATAGAGCTTATGCATGGGGATGGTGGTTCAAGGTCAGTTAGAGTGCGATCTCAGATAAACAGTATTATCCAGTTCAGTTGCATTCTAGCTCTCAGTGCCCAGATGTTTGTTTTTGTGAAACACTGCTGAAGAGCCTCATCACTGTAACAATGCAAGTGAGTTTTTCAATACATGAACAAGTTCTGTGTGAAAATTGTTAAAAGTGAATCACAAAGTCTTAAAATGTTGAAGAAAGACAAAGTGCTGAATGGCACATGACAGCATCACTTCACCCAAAGAGAACTTGCATGAATAAATCAAAAATCATCTGTCACTGAAGTTACTGTTCATCGTCTTTTTTGATTCTCAAGGGATCATCTACAAAGAATTTGTACCAGAAAGCAGAACAGTAAAACGTTTTACCTTGGAGTTTTGGAGAGTTTGAAGAAGAGGTTTTTGCACTGTCAGATCACTTTGTCATAGATCCTCCATCAAGACAACACACTGAGACACACTTCACTGGCTGTGAGAGAATCTTTTGGCTGGAAAAAAAACCCCACTCTAATCCTTCCATATTCACCCTATAGGCCTGACTTGGCTTTATGTCATTTCTTCTTGTTCTCCAAGATTAAAACACATCCCCATGTATAAGCCCTACAAACCACAGGAATTTCATTCTCATTACCTTCCAGACAGATCTCTAACCAATCAGAAATAATTTAGGCACACATTTTGACAATTTACTTATTCTTACACAACTGCTTTCTACTTTTATGCCACTTTGCACCAGACTGCTGCTGGTGTTATGGTCAGTATACCATTTTCTATGGGTAATGCTGACTTCAGGCCCTCCTTGGAAGTTCATGTGTTTTTTGAGTCATGATTATGGCATGGTCCTTGTTCAAGTGGTTTTATTGGGGGAATGTTTTTTTGTTTTTATTTATTTACATAATGTATCATCAATGACTCAACATTTATTTGATAGAACAATCTGTATCCATTATCAGTTTGTCAGGTTTCTCAAGGTGATAGAAAAGGGCTATGTGAGTACAAACACTTGCCAAGCTTCTATCTGATGTGCAAGGTTGTTCTCCCTGCTCTGTGGACATCAAGTCTGAAGTAGATTAAATCCATAGATTGACACAGTCATCTTTTTTTTCCCTCTTTGCTTTTACTGAAAGTTCTCAGTTGTTTACTATTCTTTGACAGTACACGGAAGCCCAGAACCACAACAGTGGCATGTCAGACAAGGACAGGAGTGTAGATACAAGCAAATGCTTATTTATGCAAATGGAAAAGCAGCCAAATCCACAGGGCAAGGACAGAGTCGAAGACAAATTCGATAAACTAAACAAAACCAAAACAGAGTTCATCCAATAGCAAAGACTTGGTAATGTGATCAGTTAAGGCCAACACTTTGCTATAAACTAATGTTTGTGCTGTCTGCATGAGTGTGATTAGAAGTCTGGGGAACCAAAGCAAGGTAATGAGATCAGATGATTAGCCTTGTAGGTTGTTATTTGGTGAAGGATTCAGGAAAGTGGAGCTGGTGTGAAAACACTCATCATTTGATTAGGCAATAAAATATTGATATAATATATAAAAACCGGTCCAATTTATTATCATTATTGATCAATTAATCATTCTTATAATCACTTCAATTTGAAATATTGACACATTAAGTTTTTTTGTCCCTATTATTTCAACATACACTAATTACAGTTTTTATTGATTGCCAAGGCACATTTCTTGAAATTATGCTTCACCTCCCAAAACTCTAAACAGCCTTCCATGGTCAAAACCAAAACAAACTCCCCACTCATGTAATCTTAAATCTAAACCAAACTTTGCTTTCAGGTGTCTCACAAGAGTCTTCAAAAACACATACACTACAGCATGGACACACTGGTGAGATTGAAATACAGACACTGCTGTAAAAACCTGCTACTGCAATGAGTAATGACATTTATGCTTTTTTGAGATGCTGACTGTATCAATGCCTTGGAATATTCCATGATCCTGAATAACTCCTTTGTGTCTCACACAAGAGAATGATAGCTTGGCTATGACCATGCTGATGATTTCCATTTCATCTCAGTAGTTGGTCATCTCTCAGTTCCCCAAAAATAAGCTTTTTTTTACTGAAAACCATCAGTTTTACTAAATTGTAGTTAAACTCCAAATTAATGTAACTACAGTACCAGTCAAAAGATTGGACAAACCTTCTCATCAATGTTTGTATATTTTGTAGTAAAATTAAAAGTGTTAAACAAACCAAAATATGTTTCAGATTTTAGATTCTAAAAATCTCTCAATCAGCTTCATGAGGTTATCACCTGAAATGGTTTTCCAACAGTCTTGAAGGAGTTTCCAGAGGTGCTGAGCACTTGCTGTCTGCTTTGCCTTCACTCTGTGCTCCAACTCATCCCAAACCATCTCAACTGACTGACCTTCATTTCTTACAGTAATGA
>JAOVYV010000045.1:11626638-11638538 GCA_025674545.1 Hassar affinis | reverse complement strand
ATCTAAAATATAAAACATATTCTGGTTTGTTTAACACTTTTTTGTTTACTAAATAATTCCATATGTATTTCTTTATAATTTGGATGACTTGACCACTGAATTAAAGGTGTGTCCAAACTTTTGACTGGTACTGTATGTGATAATATTCAGTATAACAGAGCAAACAGCTCCAGTACAGCAGTCCAAAGTTACAGCAGAGAGCAGTATATAAATTACCTCCCTATTTTTCTCCATGAAGGTCCAGATTGTATAGACTACTGTGAAGTGGCTCTGATTGGACTGCACTCTTGGCAAGCTTCCCTCATTGACATTTCATGGACAAGGGCAACTAAACTATTTGTCTCCTTGCCCTTCCTCTTCCAACTCCACTCCTGTGTCCTCTTCTTCTACCTCCAGGTCTTTGTGGATCGACTGTTCCAAAACAAGTGAATTGTCCCATGGCCCCTTATCTATCTATCTATCTATCTATCTATCTGTCTGTCTGTCTGTCTGTCTGTCTGTCTGTCTGTCTGTCTGTCTATCCATCCATCCATCCATCCATCCATGCTGTGGTTCTAAGCTGTGATGACTTAGTTGATGATACTGAATGCCAGTGCCAGTAAGTGATTGAGAGTTTTTTTTTCCTCAGTCACTTTGAGATGTCCAATCATATCCACAAATGCTGGTGTGGGTGCAGGTTTTCTTCCAACCAAGCAGAAGCCACACCCTACTGAAAGTCAAGATCCATTGATTAGATCCAGTGATTAAAAACAGGTGGAATGCGGTATGGCTTCTGCTTGACTGGAAGGAAAACCTGCACGCAAACCGGCCTTTCGTGGATAAGATTGGACACCACTGACTTAGACGTTTGGTGAAATCAAATCACAGAAAAAACAACAGTAGAACTCAGGGATATGTGTAATAGTGAAAGTAAGAGCATTTCCACATGCACAATGTGAAGAGAACTCAAGGGATTGGGACTAATTGGGACTAGCCTTAAAACCACTTATTAGTGAGGCTAACTGGCAAAAACAGCTTCAATTTGCTAGGGAGTATAAAGTTTGGACTGGAGCAATGGAAGAAGTGTGGTCTGAAGAGTCCAGATTTACACTGTTCCAGAGTGATGGGAGCATCAGGGTAAGAAGAGAGGAGGCTGAAGTGCTGCACCCATCATGCCTAGTGCCTACCGTACAAGCATGTGGGGGCAGTGCTATGATCTGGGGTTGCTGCAGTTCGCCTAGGTCTAGGTTCAGCAAAGAATGAGGTCAGCTGACTACCTGAATATACTGAACGACCAGGTTATTCCATCAATGGATTTTTTTCTTACCTCATGGCACAGGAATATTCCAAGATGACAATGCCAGGATTTATCTGGCTCAAACTGTCAAAGAGTAGTTCAGGGAGCATGAGACATCATTTTCACACATGGATTGGCCACCACAGACACCAGTCCTGAACCTCATTGAGAATCCTTGGGATGTGCTGGAGAAGACTTTGCGCAGTGGTCCAAATCTCCCATCATCGATACAAGATCTTGGGGAAAATTAATGCAACTCTGGACAGAAATAAATGTTGTGACATTGCAGAAGCCTGTGGAAATGATGCCACAGCGAATGTGTGCTGTAATCAAAGCTAAAGGTGGTCCAACAGAATATTAGAGTGGGTGAACTTTATTTTGGCCAGGCAGTGTATAAACACAGTCAGAAAGGCATGCAATTGGTGATAACACCGCAGAGATAATGGCTAGTTAGCTAGGTATAGCTAGCTTGTTGTTGTAATGTAAGTATTGGTATGTTGGATGCAGTGCATCCTGTTGTATAATACTTACATAATACAGCTGTACTGTTGCATATGAGTAAGTGCACATGACAGTGAGATGTCTGGCTGCTCTGGGAAGTCCCCAATCAACCAAGTACATTGTATCTTGCACATTAACCATTTGGTCTGGAATTAATAGACCTATGCTGACTGCAATCATTGAGCCCTAAGAGCAAAACATGACATGACTAAAAACAACTTAAATAGCTTAAGTGCCCACCGTATTGCCTAATAAATTAGAATTGACATGAATTGAATAGGCCTTTTTAATGGTACAAAGCTTTCTGGTCTTTAATGGCCTGGTATTTTGAACCTGCTGGTACACTTAGTACATTAATATTGTCTAAGCTTTATATTAACTTCACTCTTGTCAATAATGTTTGGATCAACTTCTGCCCCTGTTTTTACTGCTCTCAAAGGCCATGTTTATTTTCCCTTATTCATTCATTCATCCTTCATCCATATATCTATCCATCCAGCCATTTATCTTCAGCATCTAAATTATCCTGTTCAGTTGCGTGGTGAATCCGGTGCGTATACTGGTAATGCTGGAAGTGTGGCCAGTCCTTCCCAAGCCACAATTCAAACACATTATTTCACTCCCTCTTACCTATAGGTAATTCAAAGCTAGCAATCCAACCACCAAGAGACTGAGAAAAACTGAACTGGGAAGAAATTCACAAGGAGAACACAAGGAAATCCATACACACAATAGCCAGGATCAAACCAGCGATATTGGAGCTGTGAGGTGGCAATGATGCCTACTGCATAACCATGATGTACTATTTCTAATATTGAACATTTAAAAGTATATTTTAGCTCATTTCAATGTTAAGGTGACA
This sequence comes from Hassar affinis, assembly GCA_025674545.1. Lineage (NCBI taxonomy): Eukaryota > Metazoa > Chordata > Actinopteri > Siluriformes > Doradidae > Hassar > Hassar affinis. Next base: position 11,635,899 of record JAOVYV010000045.1, on the reverse strand, counting down.
AACAGGTTTATACTGAGCCAATGTAAAAAAAATATAGCTGTGTCAGAGAATCAGGTGCAACTTGTCTCCCCCTTGACTAATTTGTGACCATCTGATGCATCAGACAATGGATCTGTGAAATGTTGTTTAATGATTATGATATTAAATTATATAATTTGTAAATATGTAAATAGGAACCAGTGGCACACAAATCAGTTGGCATCAGATGATTTTTGGAGGCTCTGTCCATAATTTTTCAGCAGGTATAAAGTATAATGGTAAGTATGAAGAATGAAACAGTGTGTAGAATGAAAAAAAATATATGAGAAAATCTTTAGCAAATTTGCCTATTTGTTTTACTAAAAACAATCATTTCCCTGTGGAAGGTTGTGAGTTTAAAGCTACAGAGAAGCAATGGTGGATGCCTGAGTAAGATCTTTAAACTGCTTGCTTACAGGATAGGATTAGTCTAGACTCCAAATGGATAAAGTTTATTAATTTCCTTCTTTAGTCCATTCACTCTAATACCTCCAGAAACTTCTTGTGTGGGCCTGAATAAGCATTTGAAAGACATTAGAACAGGCTGAACTCAGCAAGTTTGAGAACACTAATCACTCAATACTCTAGCCAACTGTTCAGTACTTTAGATCACATCAATCAAAACACCTATAGCCACCACACACTGAGCAGGATAATAAAGGCAAGTGTCTATGTGGCGGCGGGTGCGTGATCTGGTGGGATCTGGCAAAGAGAGATGGAGCCGGGAACGGCACAAAAGGTGAGCACCCGCACCTGCTCCTTATTTCCATGCCTAATTGCCCCTTGTCTTTCTCCCTGTGTGTGTGTGTGTGTGTGTGTGTAGTGATGGGGGATTAAAGAGGAGAGGAGGAGAGTGCGTGAGCAGCCGCGTCCACAGAGAAAGCTGATTTAAAAGGTAAAAGCTGAAAAGCTGACTTTGAGCTGAAAGTAAATGAAAACTGTTTCTGTTGAGTCCGGAACCTGCTTTCCTGTCTCTCATTTGCTACAGTCTACTCTCCAGGTCAAGGACAGTAAAGTCTCTTTAATTAAGAACGATTTGGATGAACAGAGATTTTACAGGGCTTTAGATATCTTCTATGGATTAACGTTGTTTTTTTTGCTTAGCATGACAAATTAATTTGTAACTCAACTTTGAGAGTGACACTTGCTTGTTTATTCTGACCCTCAGTTAACTGATATGAAGGAAAGACCAATGTTTTGCTGATGCCTCTAAACATCAAGGATGCAGGAGCTTAAGCTGATGCTAAATTAGTTGGTAGCGCCGCAAGTGCCCTGACATACGGCTCCTAATGGAGATCGTGACTTGGGCACAGACAGCGATTTGACATTGGAGAGAATCAGATGTTGATTAACTGCACTAGGAGGAACATGAAAACATAATGCATCTCTCTTAGAGGGACTTTAGTTGTTTAAAATTGTACAAGATGTACTGCTTGTGGGGGCAAAAAAGAAAGGAAATAGGTGGCAAATCACATTAGATATAGAAGTGTATTAGATATAGAACAGTATTAAATCATTTATAATACATGGGACTGACACACTCATCTCTGGAAAATGGAGGGAGGAGTCTGTGCCAGAATAAAGTGCCTCTTTATACCTAGCATAAAAAAATCATCTCTGGATAAAATTAATCATTTTCATCATCAATCAATTAATCGCTGATCATTAACAGTGAAACGATTTGAGTATTTAATGCTCAAACCCCCTTTTATAATGATTTACATGTCAAATGATTTAATTGTTCCTTACCATCTGCAACAGTGATGGTTGATATAGTGATATTAAACAGAGGAATCTGAAGGAATCTGAAAAATGCTTCTTTTTTTTGCCAACTAAAATCAAAGGGTTTAACTTTTAATGGAATGCAAGGTCATAACTCTCACATTAATACATGTTTTCATATAGTTTATGCAGAAATATTCTAATGCTAATATTCACAAAAGTGACAAATTTGTGTAACTCATTCCCTATAACCCAGATTTAAACTGAAAAAATATGAAGCAGAATTTATTTTGGAAATTTTATCCTGGTTTTTTTCCTACCACTTCATCCTGGTTTGGAACTAAAGGATCCATTCCAGAGCCTGTCCCTGGACACTGGGAATACACCAGTTCAGCATAAGGCACCATACACACATTTGCATGCTCATTCACACCTAGGGACAATTCAGAGTGGCCAGTTCACCTATGAGCAATGAAGATGATGATTTTCATTTTACATTTAAGGCATTTGGCAGACACCCTTATCCAGAGTGACTTACATGTATCTCATTTATACAGCTGAGCAGTTGAGGGTTAAGGGCCTTGCTCAAGGGTCCAACAGTGGCAGCTTGGTGGTGCTGGGGCTTGAACCCCCAACCTTCTATTCAGTAACCCCACAGTAGCCCAACACCTTAACGACTGAGCTAACCCTTCCCATGATAATGATGATGATGATGATGATTATTATTATTATTATTAGGGGCCAAGTACTGGACGTGCAAGGCACCTTCTATAATTATTAGAACTTTCTCTATGATTATGACTGCCACTGATCCACATGACACTTAGTATGGTTGTAGCCCCACACGTCTGATATGAAACATAAGGCTTGTGTTCCTAGGTATACACTGAAGCGTGGTAGACTCAAAGCAGTTTTTGGGCAACAGCTCGAAAACTGTTTTCTCAAAAAGTATGAACATCTATGGCGAGTCAGCTTCTAGCAAGCGCATTATCGTAGCTCATTTCATTTGTAGAGTAGCACCACCTAGTGAACAATGTTCAATGCAAAACTCTAGCATGTCAATAGCTAATACCTTGTGATGTAAAGGCTCAAATAACACACTGCATCACTACCACATGCTTTAGATTTGTGAATTTGTGAAATTTCCTCCATAGGGGGTCCTGCAACTGACATTTCCCTTCATTCTTGCTTTTTCCCCTCAATTTATATGGAAGTCATATTACAACCCCTTGGTGGATTTTGATACATCAGTATAGGACAGGCCGAAGTATGCAGGCGGCAAATTTGGGATAAATCTCTATCTATCTCTATTAAATTTCAAGGTACATTTCTGCTTATAATTGTTGTACCATTTATCTTAAGTTTGTGATCTTTCTTTCCACTGAATCCTTGGGTCACCTTGATTCAAATGCACCCACTGCTGTTAAAGTCCACTATATTGGATTTTCCACCATTTTGAATTTTGTACAATATGGCCACTGAAATTTGATGTCAGCAATGCTTGGCTGGAGCCAAGCAAAACCTGCTATACTGTATTGCCAGGGGAAAAGTTTCATGACCTTTGGCCACATGATCTTCAAACAAGTCTCACAAATGTTATCAGATGGATTTTTGAATTTTTAAATTATTTGTTCAGTACACCCAATTAAATTTGGTGGTGAACCCACCAAACAGGAAGTGAGGGCATATCTCTGCAATGCTTGAGATAGTTTGGTGTATTGACACAAAGCTTGGTATATGGTATTTTCACAAGTCACAAATTTTGCCCAAACTTCATCAGATCTGGCACAGATGATATTTCATAGTTGGATGTTGTCAGATGGATTTTTTTACCCTTTCATCCATTACAGACAAATCAAATGCAAACAACCCAAACAGGTTATAAGCTCTTATTTCCATTGCACCCAGTCTTTAATTGGCAGCCATGCTATTAACATGATCAGATCAAAGTGCTGTAGTATCTCTGTCCTGCTGCTCTGCTTGGCTCCTTCATCACAATTATAGTGGAAAAAAGACTTTTTTTTTAACACAATTATTACACACGATTAGGTTAGGTTATATTAGGTCAGGATATGAGTGGCACATACACATACATAAATCTATATATGTTTGTTTATGTTTAACAAATAGAATTAAGTTTGGCATGGAAAACACTGAAAACCTTTTCTTCGTTCTACTGTCTGTTAAATAAAGCTTGAAGTGAATGAACAAATGACAGATTTCAGTTTTATTGCATTTTTAGAAAGCGTCCGAACTTTTCAGGATATAGAGTTTGTACATAAGAGGTAAATAAACGCTGCTCACAATTTATATTTCATTAATAACCACTCTAAAAACTAACCACAGAGATAAAGTTTGTGTGTGAGTCTTTATGTGTCTTTAAAGCACAGGCTGGTTGAATGCATGCCGTCAGTGGAGCTCTAACTGTATTGCCTGCTACTGCCACCAATAGGTCACACAAGCTATGACAGTCCTGAAATAAGTGTGTGACAATCAGTGACAAACATGTGAGAAAAGTACCTAATGTATGCTAATAGCATCATAAAGCAAAAAGTTTATTAAAGAAGCCGTGCAAAAAGGTCTTTGTGCTTGAGTGTATGTTGGTCAATGTATGTCTCTGATTATATATATAATTGCATAATATATATAATGCAGTACACATACACAAAGATTCCTTAAAGACAAAGCTGTCTTTCCTGACACACATGCGCATACATACACTCGTACAGTCTCTTATAATGTATTGTAACTGTAACTGTTCTGCAAAGATGCAGCACGTTTGCAGGGTTGGCATGGCCTTGCTTTCAGCTGAATGAAACACCGTGCAGTGTGTGTCAGACAGCTGAGAAGTGTGACAAGCTGTCCAACCAGAAAAGTTGAAGCTTAAATTCACACACATACACACAAAAGCATTAGAAAGCATCTAATTACCATGCAGAGTACATACTCAAATATATCTAACACTCACTGTGGCAATCACTAGTGAATTCTTCCTTATCTGATTCTGCTGTGAAAAATAAGAACAAGATTATTTGTAACTTTGGTGATCCTTTAGACATTGAGGTCTTTCACCTATCACTATGCGAAGCGAGGAGCAACTACAAGCGCTGAAGGAGCAATATGAATGCCACATCCACATGGTGGAGATCAGTCACAGGTACCCACAGTCTAGTAGGTGGTCATGTGTACTAAATCATACAGTAAAGTCATTGCTCACAGTACACACCAATGCCACACATCACAGTGCAATCTGACATGCTACACCAAGAGCCACACGGGTCACCCATCACAGGCTGGTCATTACATGCTGCTTGTCTGGTAGTCTGATAATATTACCAATAAGTGACGAAAGAAGATGCTTTAATTTATAAAATAAAGTATCTGAATTCTGGCTTAGAGAAACCACAATGAAAACTAAGTAGGAAAAATTTGAAAAAAAATGCTGGCCATTTTATTAGGAACCCCTGCTCATTCATGTTATTATCCAGTCATCCAATTATATGGCAGCAGTGCAATACATTATGTTACGCACATACAGGTCAACAGTGTCTGTTCACATCAAACATCAGAATAGGTATGGTGTATATTTACTGAATTTTGTTTTGGGTCATGACATATTTCAATCGCATTCCTGTCAAATTTTCACCAACCCGATACTGAATTTGTTGAACTCATTCACAAAGAACACAATGATTCTCTGTCAAATTTGCAGCTGTAAACCTGGAATTTATCTTACTCATACCTTTATTACCCATTTAATATATTGTAATTGTAATTCTGTACTATCATAAACAAGGACCATAAATGTAGAGTTTTGCTGCCACAGTGAAACACAATGCACAAAGAGCCAAAGGTATGCTTCTTATGTGGCACAGCATGTCTGTCATGCGTCTGCTCTCTCCCTCCCAAACTCGATTAGACTAAAGAGCCTCATACTACAATGAACAGTCCCAGATGCCCCATCTATCATCATTTCATCCAGAGCCATCAATCGCCCTTTTCATTTCTGTAGAGCAGTTCAGGAAGAATGCATCCACAACCTGGCACGGAGGAGCATTACGTTTACTAAAGTTATATCTAGAAACAGAAACCAATGAAACACCAACTTTATGATCAGTTAGAATAGGAATTAGGAGAGATAATCTGTGGTTTTGTTGACAAAAAACTTGCACCAATAGTATGTTCTTCTTCTTCTTCTTCTTCCATTATTAGTAGTAGTGGTAGTAGTAGTATCCATAATGAACAAAGACTTTGGCTCTAAGCAAAGAAGCTCATGCATTGACAGATTAATAGTTGAATTACACAAGGAACATCACATTCCTATCCACAGTCATAATAATTTATAGTCTGCCAGGGCAGCACTAGCTTCTTATTATTAAGACTTGCACCACGGCATTATATTTGAGACTTACTATCAACCATATTATAATATCACTTAATAAAGACACCCATTACTTTGCACACTTTACACATTTATAATTATTAATGTTTCATATCATTTTGGTATGAAATGATGGTCCTTTGGTTCAGTCTTGCCATTTTAATTAATATTCTCATCTTAAATGTAATCATTTTTATTTTAATTTCAGTTCTAAAGGATCTCAGTTAAGCCAAGACACGTTCGAAATGAAAGCGTTCTACAAAAAGAAAGACTAAAAGCTCAGTTAAAAAAAAAAGTCAGTAGTTGTCATGACCACATTTTTTTTTTTACACTTTGAAGTTTCTCCATGCATTAGTACTTCTGCAGACTTTGCTTCAGATCAGTTGCTTGTGTTAGTCTCTACTGGTGACTGTGGTCTTTCTTTCTTTCTTTCTTTCTTTCTTTCTTTATTAATTTATTCATAGAAATGAACATTTAGAAAACTACAATTCTAAAAGGTCTTTTATTCTACTAACACAGTAAAGGAGAAAATATAAAGGAAAGCAAAAAAATACAAAAGATTATATTAAAAAGACTTACTGTACAACACTGTATATAATGTATACATTATTACTATACATTATTCATCCTTCAACTTTTACTTTATATTTATTCTCATTTTAATTCAACTTGATATAATAAATGCATTTTATCAAAGTATCCTTCCTGATTATACAATTCTGCCACTGGTAGTAAAAAAAAATATGGAGATCTTTCTAACAAATAACTGAAGACAGATTTTTTCACTAGTGATCTACTCTACACAAGATCACCTGCTGATCTAGATTCAGCACTGCCAGCACATCTTTTTCTGTCATCAGGGTTGAGCCCTGCACTCTTTCCCTTGTAAAAGATCCACACCAAAAAATACAGACTCACCCAAGACATGACAAGGACATTATTGCACTGAGTACAGTTTGCCAGACAATAACACTTTCCTCCCTGTCCATAATACCTCCTAAACTGTGTGAACTTGGATTATGAGGTGGACATAATCTAAAAATCAGCATCTTTCAACTAATTTCAACTAAACCACCAACCCTGATCAGCTGTATCTCAAACACATGCAAAAGCCCAAATAGTAAACATGTCTTACCTGTGTGACCTTCTCTGTGACGTTGTGTGTGCGGTCAATGAGCTTGCACGGAGCGATGATGTCCATTTCTCCGGGAGGGAGAGCAATAAGGGGGTCGGGTTTAAAGTCTACAAAGTTGAGGGTGATCTGGGGGATCTTGCTTATGGCGCGGTAGCGCATGAGGTCTGAGTCGGAGGTAGAGTTAAGCATGCTGGTCTTGTTGTTCACCGCACCTTTAAAAAAAAATGCACAGGATAGAGGAGTTCAGAAGATCAAATCAAAACTATGAATCTACTGTGGATCTGACCCAATCATGATTTGAACAGTAGAGGGAATTACGGTCTAACGCTATCTGTATCAGTAATTCCCAGAATTATTTTACAGCTTATGCCACATTCAGCAGTGGGCTCTACAATAATAAATTGTGCTTCTAACATTATCATCCCAATCTGATTTTGTCCCAGTCCTCACCTTGAGCTCTAGCCTGCTCACCTGTACTGCTGCTCGATGGTCGTATTGAGTGTCTGCGTTCCCATTCGGGCTTCATGGCCTCTATGTCATCTACAGAGGATGCACGGCGCATGCTGTGGAAGCTCTCACGAGAGCGGCTATGCGTCAGGCTGCAGTTGGATGTTGAGGCGTCTGGGTTGAGCCTGTGTGCCTGTGGAGAGGACTGACCCAGTGGCAACGTGGAGGAGTGTGGAGCCGATGGAGGTGGTGTGGACTCACTTCCCAAGAGGGTGCGTCTGTCCTCAGGCCACAGGGAAGTAGATGCCGTGCCCGATGGTGTGGTGGCAGTGGGGCAGACCTGCTCATGTTCCGGCAGTGAGACGAGCTCGCCCAGAGCCATGGACTCGTGACTGCTGCCACGCCTAGAGCTCCCAGTGGCAGAGATGTCAGTACTCCGGCCTGCCTCAGGGTCCTCACGCAGACATGACTTGCTGTTACAGTGTGATTGCAGCAGTGGCAGATGCAGACGGATACGACGTGCTCGATCTGAAACAGAGAGAAAAGCATGAAAAAAGAAGCTGGGTTTTGTATTGTTATGGTATACAAGCCACCCTAATTAAGCAAGTGAAAAAAATCTGAAAGTTTGTTAATGGAGGAGGAGAAGCAAAGGAATACTTGTGGAGCGCCAGGGGAGAGGCAGCCGATGGTTCTGCCTCTGGTTGGGGTTACGCAGTTTGTCTTCATTCATGACTTCAAAGTTTAGAATGAACATGATCACTACACCATCCTCGTTTTTGACTGGCACCACATCTACCAGGCAGAGAAAACACACACCTGAGAGAGACAAAGAGAGAGACAGACAGAGAGAGACAGTCAGAGATTGGAGGATCCATCTATTCCTATTCAGGGTCACAGGAGAGCTGGCCTAGCCATCAGCATAGGGCAAAAGGTAGGAACAACCCTATACAGGGCGCCAATCCATCATCGGGTGCACACACACACACTCACGCATGCACTAAGGGCACTTTAGAGATACCAATCAACCTAACGTACATGTCTTTGGACTGTGGGAAGAAACCAGAGAACCTGGAGAAAACCCACACAGACACAGGGAGGACATGCAGACAGATTGAAGGATAATATGGAAAAGTTTGTCATTTCACTGTACACCATTTGCTTTTTCAATTCCATCAAAAAAAGTTCACAGAACTAACCAATAAATCCAACCAGCAAATTATATTATATAATGAATTTGTGCACCAAACCATATTTTAGCATTAAAAAAGGACATTGTCATGATACACTAAAGAGGCATAAAAGCAAGTTTCAGTGCATTAATAAGATAAGCATTTTTTATTTTGTTTATCAAGGCACAAAGTACAATGTGAAATATAAAAAGAAAAGAAGAAGAAAAGAAAAGAAATATAAAAAGATGGAATCAAATTGAACAGGTTTCCAAATTTCCTCAAGGTGTTAGACATAGCTCATACTCATCTAAACCCAGCTACTGAACAGAAAGTTCACCATCCTCAAAATACATAAAAATAAATAACAATAAATGCTATTCAGAAATCCT
>JAOVYV010000045.1:11603393-11614291 GCA_025674545.1 Hassar affinis | reverse complement strand
GAGACGTTTCATTTATTTTTTTTGTTATAAAACTTTTAAAGTCAGTGGGGGATCAAATACTTATTTCCTCCACTGTATATCAGGGCAGAAAGGGACAGTTGAATACAGTGAAAATATGGTTGAAGGAACAGATTTAGAGGTTTGCCAATGCAATCAAGCAAATCCTGTAGCAGTAATTCACCACTAGAGGGCACACCTGGGCTTTCCTTTGTCTACTCGCCTGCTGTTAGCACACTGTACAGTGAGAGATGACATAACTGCTAACTAATTTGAATTTCTGGTGGCAGTAATGTAACTGTGTGCCACCTCTATAATAGATCTGAGTTCAGAGAGAAACAAATATAACCTGCAATCTTCTCACACTGCTGCTCATCACCTTCAGGGGTTAATATGGGATTTAGTGGGTAGAGGAGTCAACAATGTCTATACAGTCCTGTTAAATTCATGTTACTATAAAGAGTTCTCAACACTGATATATTACACTTATATATTAGAAGTGTATGTGATGACGAAACAAACTTTCAGTCAATCTATTTCAGCTTTAAAGTCTTAATTTAACCACAATATGCTGTCCAGTTACTTGTTGGTCAGTTTTTTTTGGCCTAAAAATTATATTAATTCCCCTGATTTTTTAAATTTTTTGTATCATGACCAAAACGACTCTGAGACAGTTGCTTTAATTGAAAACTGGCAGGATGAGAGAAATCATAGTAAGGGAGGGGATATTAGTGTAGTTAGTACACAGTGATACCCAAAGCACATCACATATGGTCACACATCACATGATCGTGTCTGAAAGTATGGGTTCTGTTTTGTAAGACCGGTTGCCATCCCGTGTTTTGTTCTCTGATTGTTCTCAGTTCAGCTGTGACTAGTTACCCTATTTTTCCCCTACCATTTCTATTTCCCAATATCAAGGACGCAGCCTTGTTAGGTGTGTCCTTTTAAGTCGGGTCGTTCGGAGGCAAGGCAAGACTCCTCCCTAGCATTAAAAAAAAAAACACATAGTTGTGGTACACTTTTGCAAGTGTGCAGGTGTATGTCAATGTTAAGGTCCCCCATACTTTTTCTTCTTCTTGATTTTTATGGTGGTTAGCAAACAATGTTAGAGTGTATTACCTCCACCAACTGCAATGGAGTATGGATCGGTAACTGGAAGTCTAATAATAAATAAAAACAGGGAAAATCAATAAGAAAAAGTTGTTTTATCTGTTCAAGTTCCTTCTTTGAAGATATCAAAAGAAATGTACATAGCATTTCTCCATAGAGCTTCTTTGTAATAGATCACGTAAATCAAAGTGTAACATTCGTTCAGGTTCGGTATCAGTTCCTGTCTCTCAGCATCATATTTTCGACAGTAAAGTATAACGTGTTCTGCAGCTTCTTCTTGATCCCAAAATTCATACCTTCCTGTATTATATTTTCCTGTGTTAAATAAAATTTGAAAGCCAGTTCCTTTGAAGGTTCCTCGACATCGGAACAGTCCTTCATCACCAATCACCAATGACGTAGGATTCTAGAAATGCCTTCAACCTTTCTTTGACACTGAGAAACAGTCATTGTCTCACTGCAAAGTCTTATTATAGGTTTGCATAGATTAAGGTCTGAGCTGTGAGATTCCTGATTCATGTTCATTCTGGTTTTGACTATTGATCATGGATTACCTGCATTTGAGGTATTGACCTGTTATCGACTTGTTCTCTGACCCCTACATGGAATAATGATGATGCTGACTATTAGAGATTACTCCTAAAAAACACCATACTGATCTTATGGATGCATGTCCTGCCTCAACTCACTGCACCTTAGGAGTAATCTATTGAAGTATAGCGCCAGGGCCACAGCCCTACGAGTAAAGGTCAGTCCAGTCTGTGGCCATCTTGATGATGCTCTCAAGCAGATATTGTCAGTGAGTGTCTGTGTATCTATTTGAATGGTGAGAAACCCATACAGCAGAAACGGATAAACAACGTGATGATTTAAATATATATTTGGTATCACTGACAAATCTGACAAAAATGGCAGTAAGGTAAAGTGGGGTCTTAGGCTCCAGCAACATAAATTAAAAAAAAAAAAAGTTTTTTTGGGTTCTCCAGCTGCTGTGCATGCCCATTTCATCATTAGAAACAGAGCACTATGCACCCACATCTGTGCATGTGTCTGTGCAAGAACCTGATACAAAAAGTCACACACTTACGTCACTAACATCATTACCAAGAAAGGTAATATTTCCAGGAAAGTTGGGACATCTGCCATTTGTTAATTCACCTGAAGCTTATTTAAAAGACAAAAGGGCAAAGAAAAGATTTTTTTGTTAAATGTAAAGAAAAAAAAATGGCTGTAACACTTAAAAAAAGCTGGGACAGAGGCAAAATAAGACTGAAAAGGTTATGCAAGTAAGACTGGAAGGTTCCACAATTAGCAGTTTAACTGGTAACTGGTGAGGTCATCAAGACTGAGTATAAAAGGAGCATCCACCAAAGACTTAGACTTTTGTAAGCAACGATGGGTTGTGGTTCACCAATTTGTGCCAAATGTCATGAGATAATTGTCAGCCAGTTCAAATACAATGTTTCTTGCAAGATTGCAAAGAATTTAGGTCTTTCACCATCTACAGTTCATAATATCATGAAAGGATTTAGGGAGTCAGGGGGAATCATGGTGAAACTGTTTCATGAAAAAATGAAGCCTTATAGTAACTTTGTGCAGAAACACCAAGTTCTCTGGGCCCACAGAGAAACAAGTTCTGGGGTCAGACATGTCCACATTTCAGCTTGTTTTTGGAAAAACAAGGATGTCAGATGAGAAAGAAAAATGAAGATGAAAGACCAACATCTGTGATGGCATATATACAGTATATAGTGGCATATATAGTATATGTATATATGTGAATCATTGATGCAGAGGCTTATATTGGTATTTTGGAGAATGTCAGCTCATTCTACATGAGTTATAACAGCGTATCTTAACAGGCCTGCCTGCAGTCCAGCTGTCTCCTATTGAAAATGCATGGAGCATCATGAAGAGGAGAATCAGACAACAGTGAGCACGGACTGTACACAGCAAGAACAGGGAAAAATTCCACTTGCAAAACTCCAACTTTTTTTGAGTGTGTTGCAGACATCAATTTCTAAAATGGTTTACATCTAACAAACAGAATTAAGTTCATTATTAATAGTTCATTTGTCTCCTAAATAAAGGTTTCAACTGAATTAACAAATTATAGATGAAAATTTTTTACTGCATTTTAAGAAAGTGTCCCAACTTTTCTGGAAATGGGGCTTGCATGTTATACAGCTTCCATGCTTAGTTTTTACATGCTGCCCCATTCATATTTCAAGAAGGGACCTGTCTCTTTACAGCATTTCTAATGGAGCTCTCCCTGTCTTTCACAAAGTCATGCCACTTCAACCACTGGTTATAACACAGCTGAACCTGGAAGAGAGCACACAATGCCTCATTTTGTACATCAGCAAACAATATGGAGAATTTTTTTTCTCCCATCTAGAGAAAAAGGCAGCTCATACACTATTGTACTTGCTACGGATGGTTGCGGCTTCAATGGGATTCAAGCTCATGAGCGTCCAACAGGGCAAATGGTTAGACTATTAGGCAACTCTGGGGTCCTGGCACTTTCCTTTGAGAGTATGCATTTGAGGTGGGCCTGAATGACTTCTGCAGAGGAGAATATAAGCAAAGTGGAAAATCAGAGTGTATTATGGAGCATCTGATATTATTTATATGCTGGCTTCAAAATTTGCTATCTATACACTTCGGTAACCTGCTTTTCAGCAGAAAACTACATTTTTATATGTACTTTTCATCTTTTACATATATGTCCATTTTACATCTTTTTTTTTACTTATGTAAGCTGCTCTAGATAAAGCCATTCCATCTACCAAATGCCATGAATGTAAATGTGTAAATGTGGTTGGCTTTTTGTAGATAGTCACACCTCTTACTCTGAAAGCAAATCTGGTGACAAGAAATAACCTCAACAGGAAAATAGGAAAAGCGGAAAAGCATGAAGCCTGGCTCACGAGACTTGACTTGTCCTGCGAGGTGGTGGGGAGAAGTTACCTCACTCACTCTCTCTTTCTCTCTCTCTCACACACACACACACACATCCCTGTCACCTGCACCACTTACTGTTATGTTGGTTAACTCCCGGTGGCTGTGTACAGATGGCAGTTTCAATGGACTCTCATTTATCATCATTCAGATTCTTATCCAGTCAAATCACTGCTGACCTTCTCCTCGCCCCCACACTGATTGTTTGTAATTTGGATGCTTTACACAGACACACACACAGATAGAGAGAGAGAAGAGATGGAGAACTGTAGGAGTGCTAAAGAGTGCTGACACCATAAGTGTTCCTTTTAAAGTAAGTTTAAATGTGATTGTACTCAGAAGTCAAGTTTGGTCTTACTCACTCACTCCTTCGTCACTTCATCTTTCTCTTCAAATTTATTGGCCAACTTAAAATTTATCGGCCAACACTATTAACATAAACCTCTCCCTCTCTTTCTCACTCTCTCTCTATCTGTCTTTCTCCCTCCCTCTCTCTCTTTCTCTGTTGTCAGAATGAAGAGAGTGCATTTTAATCAAGGGCAGACAGAGACTGCATTAATCCTATTTTAAAACTTCCAAATGGAGTGCACTAATTGGTCACGTTTTACTGACAGCATGGCCGGATGGCTAAATACTGACTCCATCTTTACTAGAGCATTCATCCACAAGGCTCAAGGGTCTATCTCCCAGCTAATGTGGACACTCATTCACGTTAATCACGTACATCCATAAATCAGTAACACTTTACATTAAGGTTCCTTTAACTAACATTATTTAATGCATTAGTTCAGATAAATCATCAATAATAAATGAAAAGTAATAATGAACTAATTTGATCTGCATAAATGATCAAATTAAATTATAGCATGTTACAAAGAGCTGATAACTTCCTGGACATTGGTCTCTGGATAAAAATATTAAAATTTGCTTTTCAGCCTGTGTTCTGAATTTTTATAAGTACCACAACTACTAATTAAGGTGATGGTTGGCTGTACGAATAATGATCAATGCAAGTAAAGTTCAATGCAATTTACTTCATTATTTCATTATTTTCTTCATAAAAACGTCAATACAAGTGTTAGATACATTGATACTGTTACCTATAATGTATTAATGCTGTTCATGGTTTGTTCTTATTAAATAATGCATTAGAAAATGTTAGTTTATGTCATTTAAATGTAAAATATTTATAAATTAAAATGGGAAATATAAGACTTCTGTAGTTTTCCTGTAGGTTTATAGTGTCACGTATGGCATGGCTGATGGTTTCAGAAATACACTGCCCATAAAATCAGTCATGTAATACTGAGCTGTGTGGTCCTTGCTGTTAATTGATTACACGTCATCCAATAAGATTATATCTGAGGCTAACCTGAGTAGTGTGGTGCACCAGAAAGATCAGATGGGCTTTGTTAGCTAAGCTCATTACAAAGCCTTTAAGATAAGTCATGTTTGAGGGGACGCACCGAGGATGTCATTGTGTCATTTGTGTCCAAATGTCATTTCACCTAAACAGAACTTGCGGTTGTTTTTTTTTTTTTTAAACTTCCCTGATCACACCGTCATACTCAGCACATCAAACTACCCAATGCAACACGTGACACAGAATTAAATCTTTGCTGTACTCAAGCCTAGGTAATCAGTAACAATAATTGTGTAGAGTCTATCAAGCAATGAATGCACTCTTAACAATAATGGTTCTTTATTACTTGAAAGCATGTGTGCTTATTTCATTGCTGAAATGGTCACAACATATATTTTACCTGGAAGCATCTAAAAATAACCGCATATTGGACCTTAAGAACCATTACTCACATAAATGATTTATAGTGTACCACATGCATTTTTGTACATAATGGCACAAACCAAGTACCCCTTTTCCCTCGAATGTCAAGGAAACATGCAGTTTGCTTCCTTTATTACTGAGAGTGCACATTATCCAGTCTAACAGTATTCCACTGAGTGCTACAATGTGGTGTGTGAGATCCTGAGTATGTTTCTAACTCTCCAGCTGACGGAAAGCTACTTCCTGTGTCCAGTAAAGTGATTTAGGATTATGACTAGCACACATTCCTGCATGATGGTTGTGTTTACATATGGTTTGGAATGTGCTCTTATTCCTCACTCTGCGAAATGAAAAGAGAAACTCCACTCCGGACAGGAAATAAGAGATGTTCTGATAGGTGCAGAATCTAAACATCTTTAGGGCTGTTTTGCCCTGGAAGGAGAATATGCTGATGTTTTAAGTCCATCTGGCTAGACTCATGTTTTGTTTGGATGTTTGCCGTAAATGTTTTGGTACGATAAAAGATGCTTGATGTAGCGTTCTCCTTCTGTGTCTTCCTTTTATAAATTTTTAATGCAGGAAGTGAGCAGTGCATATTTTCAGCTTGCACGCTTTATCCAGATTCCGCATGGCTTCCTAAGTGAATGCCCTGCATCCTGGCCTGGAGATAACTCTATCCAATTACCTGGTCTTGTGTCTGTGAGTCTGTTTCTGTCAAACTCATGATGAAAGCTTGAGAATCTTCAGCCAAACCAACAGCTTGGGCATAAGGTCTGAAAACTGTAGTGCTCAATCATGTTTTGACAGCAATGGCAAGATATGCAAGTCCTAGATCTATAAATGTCAATTTGTACTATAAACACTGTCTTGAAGATTTGTCTACAGTAGTTCCTTCTCAATTGTGCGTAGCAGGTCTGATTTATCTGTGTTGCACGGGACAGTTAAAGCTGTCAGATGTAATTTGCGAAGAGCAGCCCCGCTGAAGGTAAAGTCTGGTCATTAAAATTGCATCTAGCGCATCAGAAATGTGTGTTTTGTTTACAGCCTCCAGATGAGCCTGATACAAAGAAAAGTGCCCGGCTTGTGTGTGCTTTGCATAAATACAGAGACTGAAAAATAGATGCAAATGTGCCACAAACCTGCAGTAGACACTGCTGGGCTGGGCTGGGTGAGTGGGTTATAGAGCAGTAGGGAAACAGCTATTATAACACATGCTGCTGAGACAAGTGACAGAATTCAACAGCTGCCAAGACAAAAGGTTCATGCTCACACATACACACACACACAAATGCAAATGAAGCATGCTCAATCTGTCTTCTTAAACGGAATGAAATGAGTTGAAAACTAAGAAACAGGGGGTCTTAATAAGGAAAACTGCTTTAGCTCCAGCATTCCTTTGTAGCACAATTTGTTAAAAAATCCGTCTGTTATTGCCAGTTCTCAGTGATCTATTAAAGTAATTTTGCCCCAACATAAAACAGAAATCATGCTGGGCTTTCTTCTGTAGCTTGACATTTCACAGGGAAGCAGCTCAGGATTTTGCTTAATAGTAGCTTGGGGAAGGGGAGGTGATTCACGATGTGGCACTGGATGTTATTTTCTTTGTCACTTGAGTATACAGGATACTGTAGTCTAAAGTTTAAGATCGTGGAATGAAGATATATTTCATTAACCTAATACAGACAACTAACCTGTAACTTCCATGATATTCAGCCCATGATCTCATTACATCACCACCTCATGCACTTATCCCTGCGGTTACTAATGGAGCTCACCTGTTTACAGCCGCACTACTCCATTTAAATAACCAGGTTTCTCAGTGTTACTTTTCACTGCTTTGCTCCAGCATTGTGTCTGTGCTGTTCCCATGCCTTATTCATTGCCTGCTTCATGTGTACTGATTTAGTCTTGTCTATTTTATGCCTGTCTAACCATTTGGTAAGTTTGGGTTAAAAACAAATGGTTTCAGGGCAAACCAGAGATATGAACTAAAAATATAAAAAGTTTTGATTTTAGGTTTTCCTCAAACTAGTCGAGTATACCAATGCACCGGATATGTAACCGTTTTTTAGACTTATGCATGGTTTGTCTGCAATAAATCAAGCTCTATTGCCTTTAAGCACTATATCTTTCCACACATGAAGAGACCCCATAGAAATGTGTCGGATAATCTAATTTTAGACAGACAACTTCCCACACATAACTACAGTAAAAATGTGTTTAATTAATCCTGACAGAGAGTCAGTTTATATCACGCAGCTAATAAACACAGTATGTATTAATTCAACACTCCTGGTTCTCTTATAAGACACACTGAATAGATATTTTTATTCACACAGAAGCAGCAAATAAAGTTAAAAGTAAAAAGTTACATCAAAGTATAAAGGAAGCAAGTAAAATATCACCTAGTGAAAGTAATCATGTCTGGACAGGGTTAAAGCCGACATGTAAAAAATAAACTGAATTGAAATTAAGTGATGGCTGGTGTGGGAGGATTTTACTAACAAGTCAAAGTAAATTAGTAAGTTGATAATGACTGCCTTACTGGCACCAACAATGGAACCACTAAAAGTGCTTTATTTACAGATATGAAGCTGAGGGATTTGAGCTAAAATTGCCAACGTGTCATATCTTAACAGACAGCATGCTGTTGTCATGCAACATTTTTACAACCTGCTGTTTGGGGCTCTCTAAAGAGAAGACAAATAGAAGTGGTTTTTCAATGGTTAAGGCTTCGGGCAATGGTCAGATGGTATAGAAATCATATTCTAGCACCTCCAAGCTGCTACAGCTTGTGGTTAGGGTGTCCCAGGTTTGAATCTCAAAGCCGACAGGACTTAGCTGAAGTGCCCTTGAAGAAGGCACCTAACCCCAGTGGCTTCCTGGGCACTGTGGCTAGGGCTGCCCACTGCTCCGGGTATGTGTGTTCACTGCCCCCTAATGTGCCTTCACTAGTGTGTCTCACTGAATGGATGGGTTAAATGCGGAGGTTCAATTTCGCTGTGTCCAAGCACAGTGACAAAAATGTCGCTAATGTTCGCTAAGAAGCACTGTTCTGTGGGCACGGTGGACTTTCAAAAGCATGATGACGCATAAACCTCTCATTAAGCTGCTCCATAACGATGACTATTACAATGTCATTTGGAAGGGGTCATGCAAAGAAGCCATTTTCGACATGCTTTGCATTCTTTTAACCGGGTCACTTTATTGAGTAACACCTTAGAACAACAGAGGCAGAGCAGACAGCGCACAAGCACACACATACACTCCAAAGGGAGATGGGGAGAGAGAGAGAGCACAAACACTCTCATAATAGGTAACAGAAAGCCTCCTGGGGCACGCTAGGAGCTGTGCATAAATCCGCCCCTAATGAGCAGCCCCACCAACCTGTTCCTTATGACTTAAAGTACATATAAAACTGAACCTGATTAACAGTATACCTGTGAATCTGAGCTGAATTTCAAACAAGTTCCCTTTAAAAAAAATTGCATTTTGGAACCTGTAGCAATAATTCACAGTAAAAGTTGGTTATTTTTTATGCAGTGTTAGATTAAACCTGCTGGGTGAATTGGCTTCCTTAATATATAGCTCTAACTCAGTATTACCAAATGCTGGGTTATTATTTTTACTTAGCCCTTGGTGTTCTTTACTCCACTACCACATAATTATTTCTTCCTCATACCTTTAAACTCAGACATTACTCTGTAAATGCTGAGGTCAAAAGGATGATGACAGGTGTTGAAAGGTCTATATATAATTTAAATCATTAATGATGTGTTTTAAAGTTGGGGAACAAGAAGAAATTCATTCATTCTGCTTATTCCTTTTCAGGGTCATGGGAGAGTCGGTGCCTAGCCAGCAGCTTAGGGCGCAAGGCAGGAACAACCCTAGACAGGGCGCCAATCCATCGTAGGGCACACATACACACACTCACACACACTAGGGTCACTTTAGAGACACCAATCAACCTAACATGCATGTCTTTGGACTGTGGGAGGAAACTGGAGTACCCAGAGTAAACCCACGCGGACACGGGGAGGACATGCAGACTCCACACACAAAAGACCCAGACCGTCCCAGACCGTCCCACCCAGGGATTGAACCCAGGACCTTCTTGCTGTGAGGTGACAGTGCTACCCACCGAGCCACTGTGTCACCCACAAGAAGAAATCACATGGAGAAAAGTCGGGCTATAGGGTGGAAGTGGATGGACCGGAATGTTTTTTTTATTCACCCAAAAAATTCTCTCACTGCCAGTGAAATGTGACGGTGCATTGTCATGATAGCAGATCCGTGATGAGGCAATCTGATGGCGCACACACAAAACGCAAAAAGCTCTTCCTCAAATGCTACAAAACAAGTTAAAATGTTCCTTCTGGTATGGATTCTTTATGGACAATCCCTTGAGAATCAAAAAAGATGCTAAACGGTGGTGGGTCAATGTTTGATTTGCTCGTGCGAGCTGTCCTTGGGCGAGGTGATGTTGTCATGTGCCATTCAGCACTTTGTGTTTTTGTCTCAGGCTCATACTGGGACACCTATGATTCATCTCCTGTGAGCACTCTGTACAGGAAATTGGACACTCTTGCTAGGGTAGCTTGTTCATAACCTTTCTACAACTCTTTCTACAAAAGAGTTTCTGATGTACTTTTCTGATTTTCATGCAGAATTTGATCACTTACATTGTTCCAGTGATGGGGCACTTAAGCAGGGTTTGACAAAAACAAATGTCTGGGCACTGCAAAGGCTGGAATGCAACTGAAACAGGCTGTGTGTTAGGAAAAACAGCACCATGTTTCCTTTAAACAGTACTTTCCAATTACATCCACTGCAAGTTCTCTTACACCTAAAACGCACTGAATAGATATTTTTATTCACACAGAAGCAGCAAATAAAGTTAAAAGTAAAAAGTTATTTCTGGGGCGACACGGTGGCTTGGTGGGTAGCACCGTCTCCTCTCAGCCAGAAGGTCCCGGGTTCAATCCCCGGGTGGGGCGGTCTGGGTCCTTTCTGTGTGGAGTCTGCATGTCCTCCCCGTGTC
>JAOVYV010000045.1:11584869-11601042 GCA_025674545.1 Hassar affinis | reverse complement strand
TACTCCGGGTACTCCGGTTTCCTCCCACAGTCCAAAGACATGCACGTTAGGTTGATTGGTGTCTCTAAAGTGGCCCATGTGTGTGTGTGTGCCCTACGATGGATTGGTGCCCTATCTAGGGTTGTTCCTGCCTTGCGCCCTATGCTACTGTGACCCTGAAATAGGTGTAAGCGGTTAAGAAAATGAATGAATGAATGAAAGTTATTTCTTACATAAAAGTATAAAGTTATTTGTTACAAACCCCATTCCCAGAAAAGTTGGGACACTTTCTAAAAACGCCACAAAAACTAAAATCTGTAATTTGTTAATTCACTTGAACCTTTATTTAACAAAAAATAGTTGCAGATTCGCAAGTGGGATTTTTGCTGATTCTTTCTATATACAAGATTTAAGCTGTTCAACAGTCTGTGGACACTGTTGTCTGATTCTCTTCTTCATGATGCATCATACATTTTCAATAGGAGTCTGGACTGCAGGCAGGCCAGTCAAGCCACGCTGTTGTAACTCAAGCAGAATGAAGCCTGACAAGCTGAAACATGGACTCATTTGCCCACAGAACACGTTTCCATTGTTGTACTGCCCACCTTTGTTTACTTCAGGTCCAGAGAACTCGCCTGTGTTTCTACGCAAAACTGAGATATGGCTTCCTCTTTGCATAATACAGGTTGCTTTTCTTGATGCAGCAACGAACTGTGTTAAGTGACAATGGTTAGAGACCTAAATGCTTAGTCTTATTTTGCATCTGTCCCAACTTTTTTGAGTGTGTTGCATTGTTCCAGTGATGAGGCAGTTCAGCAGGGTTTCACTAAAACAAATATCTGGGCACGGCAAAGGCTGGAATGCATCTGAAACAGGTTCCTTTAAACAGTACTTTCCAATTGACATCCTTGACTGTCACTGATTAGCCATTGCTCCTCCAGTACTTACTAGCTAGTGACATAGCATACCTGATGAGGCTGAGCGTAGTCTCACGGACCACATTTCTAGCTCATTCAGTTACTTCTCATTACTTAAGTTGCCCAAGAACCACATGTTTTCACTGGAATAAGTCATTTAACTGACAAAAACATAACAGACTTTTCCCTATGCCTCAAGAAAGACTGGATACCTTTTTCCAAATTTTCCATCTTATTAGTTATTCTGAATTCAACAATACATATCATGATTTACTGACTACTTAAAATAGCCTGAACTGTATCTAGCTGTGTTATACTGGGACAAAACATAACTGAATAATTGTATGATGTTTGCTTTATTAGTCTGGTACTATGGAGTAGTATCTGCAGTAAGAGCTACAAAAGAAACTTTTGCTATTTGTTTTGGAGCTTGGCTTTGGGAGACAGGCTATAAGAGAAATTTAGAAATGCAAATTACATATGACTGTTATATAATATACACCATGCCGTATGTATTAGACGTACACTCTAGAAGCTACACAAGTACTTTGAATTTGTTTTTTAGAGTGTTCATCATTTTAACTGCGACGTGATAGTTCAACAGGTCACTGCGTCTTTCTTTATTGAGATAGATGTGACAGGTGACAGATGTCTTAGAGCACACCATGAGACTCGCTGTCTTGTGTATGCAATGTATCTCTACTCTGTCCCTCCAGTTGACATTCCGGACAAAATAGAAGTGCCTGTGTAAGGATCTATAATACAATCTATAAAAATGCACAAAAAGAAATCAGTTACCATTAAGAAGTAATAAATATGTATTATTGTTGCGCTTGTACCTATCTCTTGTACCTTTTTTAAAAGAAGGTAAACTGAAAATAAAAACACCTAAATTACTCTTTCTTTTCTATAGGGCATGTCCAGTATACAATATATCTCTAGAGTAATGCACCAGCTGTGATGTGTTGCTATAGAACTTGAAATAGATGCTCCACAACAATCAGATGAATGGCTAGACTTTGCTGGTCCTTATAACCCAGCCAATGATAGCAAGACACCAGAAGCCAGTGATGCTGTTTATCTTCCAGCTCACTATGCACTACATTGCAAATGGGGCCAAAGTACTGAATAAGCTTCCTATGAATACAGACAGATTTCTGGGAAGAGAGAGAAGCAACAGAGTGGATTTATTACATACTAAGTTATGCACGAAGATTTGACTGGCAGGTCTATTTTGAGACTGAATGTCATCTGGGATGAGACTTCTTAAATTATTCTTGAACAGTCCATAACCTAGCTGCTGAACGTCAAGGAATCATAGAGAGCTCCACCAATCCTTGCTCTTATAACATAATGTTTTTTGCTTGTTTGCATTTTTATTTGTTTTTTGTCATATTGCATTGCTTTGCATGTATTATAATAGCTAAAATATCTTTCAGACTGTAAAATACTGTAGCTCTACCAGAAACCAAAAAACTGGTCCTGGACTTAATGCAAAATACATAACACCACCACCACCTGGCTTACTTTTACTTTTACTAAATACTTTTTTCCCCACTGTATGTACGTCATTGGTTTTAGCATCCAGTTCAAATTATTTGCAGTTAACAGATGTCTTAGGACAGATTATTTTGGACTTGGACTGGTGTACATCCAAGTGCAATAGCACCACTAATAGTCACAACAAATAACATAGACAGAACTGTGTGAAAAAGCCACAGTGAGGCTGATTTCTTTCTAGCCCAGATTCACACAGCCTAACAATAGGAGTTTTCACACCAAACAGTTCTAAGGACTAATCTGGGGGAACTTCCCCCCATGGAGCTCTCCCGAGAACTACAGTCGTTCCAGGGCCTTTTCTGGTCTGCATTTGCACTGGAAGTAGGAACAATAAAGTGACGTAAGTGGTGAGGCGGTTGATGATTAAACGTCACTTCAGCGCGACAAACACAATAACAAATTAGATCGCATGATTGGAGCTGTGTGTATGTTGACTGTTGGAAAATGTCCAAAGAAAAGTTTCAGTTTGTCTCGCTGTTTAAAGCCTGCGTTGGAGAAAATCGATATCAATTCTCGAAAAGTGTGTGCAGCCTGATGCATCATCTTACCATGTGGCTGAGAACTAATTTGCAGTAACACAGATATGAGAAAGCAGGATGATTCACATTGTGTCCCTTAATGGTACCAAACCATAGTTATTTGTTGTGTGTTTCATTGGGTATAAAATCAGCAGTATAAACCAAACCGGTAAACTTTTCATAGGGAGCATTACTGTTAGTGTATACTGTAAACCCTGCAAAGCCCAAAGAAAAAAAGCTTGATAATCTGTCAGACTGTGTTGCAAGTAGCAAGTTAAGATGAAATGCTTGCGAATATTTTTACATTTCAGCTAGATGACTGAAAATCTCTGGGTACCTCCTCCGTCACGTACAAACTCAGTAAAGCCCGGACTTCACAGTCGTTCCATTTGTCTGTTATGTTTATTTCCATATTTTGCTATAGCTTCTGTTTACACCGCTCCCGGAGTGCACAGGTATAGTAAAAAATGACGGTTGCGGTCAACAGGTACGTGCGTCTGGATCAATCACAGCACACTGACGTCACTCGGTCCCTATGCTCAGAGAAATGTACCTACCTTGAAGAAGGAGCGAGAAAAGTCCCTATACACTGCGTTCTAAGAACAACAATCGTCCCCAGTTCCTGCAGTGCGAACAAACAAGAAACAAGGCTCAGTTCTAAGAACTAAGAACAGTCCCTCTGGTGTGAAAGCGCCTAATGACTGTTGTGTTACGTGATTTATACAGAGTGAAACACTGACACATTCATAACACATTATCAGCAGTCATTGAAAAGGTGCATTTGATGTATAGTCACAGATGTAATGAATGTAAATAAGGTGCACTATTTACTTTATTGTTCTATTTTTCCCCAAAATGCCTTTCGACAAGAGCCTAGACAGACTAGGCAAAAAATGTCTCGTCAAAGTACAAATTGCACAAAGAGAGATGGCAGAATGATAGCTGTAGTTGTATTTGGAGGAAACAACTTGGAGAACGCCCAACGCCATTCTTATTAGGCAGTCAGTTAGATTGTGATGTGATGTAAAGCACTGCTCAAACCAAATTGATTTATTGTCAACTAATAGGCTTTAGCCCCCCCTATCTGAACATGGCCAGCTAATATGTTACATTAATATGGTCATTAGTATGATGTAGAGCAACTCACTAGACATATGGAAAGTGTCATTACAAATTTGGATTGGATACTGTCTACCAAACAGAATTCACTTGACAAAGAATGTCACTTATACTGCTAACTATTCACTCAACTGGCAATTCATGAGGAGTAGGTCACACTTTTGAAGAGCACAGTTTTAAATGCTATAACTATACCAAGACCAATATACAATATACACAGATTTTTGCACATACAGTCACACTTGGAATTAATATAGTTCTGTAAAATGTATATAACAGAAAAGCAGCTAATGGTCTTCAGTAAGAAGTGACAGTCAGGAGACTGGCTCTGCTGCCTCACAGTCTTGGTTTCTTTTATTTTTTTTCTCTCTCATTTTCGTATTTGCAAATTTCATCCTTTTATCCAGTTTCCACGGAAACAAAGTTCCTCAGATTTGCCATTACACATTAAGCAGATCTAAGTTTAGTTAAGACCAAAACTGTCGGGTGTGAGCTCTTTCATTATGAATTGAATTAAATCACCAGAGTATAATTTCTGTTTCCCTTCCTCCTTCTGTTCAGACTATGAAAGTGAAGAAAAACAACCTTCTTGTGTCATAGTTTCACAAGATGCATCAATTTGTTCTCTGGCTCTTCCAAAGACATGGCATTTGGGCATCATTTAAATGAATGAATATGTCTGCTAGTCTTCTAGCCTATAACAGTGTGATGAATTATACACACTGAACTGCATTCTGAAAAGCCCTTGCTAGATATTAGTGTAGCAATTATGAATTGTACTCTGAAGCAAGTCTCCTATATTACATTACACAGTGATGAGATGTCTTAGTGCTGCAAATTAGATAGACCTTGGAAAGTGGTGATACGTCTGTACTGATTGGAGATTGGTTTCTAGGCTCTTGAAGTGTATGCTCTCCAAAGAACTGTGTTATGAGGCCTTCTCTTCTCTTTCTCTGTGTTTCAAATCTTTTATTATTTATTTTCTTATTGTCCCTGTGTTGCTAAGGAGGGCTGAGCAATATATCATTGCTAATCATGATTATAATACTAGGTTTACTGATATTGCAGAAGTACAGCAGTACAGACACGAGAACTGTAACAAACAACAATTTACGTGTGTCTCTGTCAGGATTCAGTTTTTTTTTCCTGGGAGTTTTGACAGATCACTGCATTAACCTTATACTAAAAAATAGCATTGCATTGCTATTGTCCAGTGTGCTATTTGTTTTCTAATGTTAGCGTGTTTGATGTTTCATGGAGGCAGACAGACTCATAGACATAGGTGCAGGTTTGTGGTTTTGATTAAAACTACTCAGGCCGATAAACCAAAAAAGGTAGACAATATTCAAAACAAGAGACTGGCCAATATTCAAAAAGGTCAGGCGAAGGCAAAAGGTTCTGCTAGAATTCTGTTCATTTGGCAAACATTTAGAGGAGTGTCAGCATTTGTGAACAAGTATTTGACCATAGGTCATGTAACCAGGACTAGGAATCATATGACATTGTTAGTGTCTATCTATCTATCTATCTATCTATCTATCTATCTGTCTGTCTGTCTGTCTGTCTGTCTACATTTATATATTTATCTTTATATATTTTTTATTTGAGCAGATGGTGCACACACACACACACACACACACACACATACACACACCTGAATAAACACATCCTGTACTGAAGCTCATAATCTTCCAGTTCTGGCAGTGATCAAGGCTGGAGAAGCTTCTCAGACAACATCCACACACACACACACCACAGAGAAACAGCAGCAGGTTCCAGGCTGCAGTGTGATCTCTATCTCAGCAGATGGGGGCATAAAGATACCGCAGCTATGTGAAGTTTAACATCAGCCGTGATCGAATTCATCTTGGAAATGTGAACATTACCAAAGCACAAAAAACAACTTTAGGATCAGAACAGACTGGTGCACAATGGATGCACAATTTAAATCACCAGTCGATAAGCTGAGAGATTCATTAGCAATGAGAAATTGCTATTCATCTTACTAAAGGCACAGTCATTAATAACAATCAATATTTAAATAACATTTAAAGTAAAACAAAAAAAAAAACACAAAAAACATAGGATCAGTCCTCACCATGGACCAGCCATCCACACTGGCACAGAGCACGGCGTCTATGTATATTTCACATCTAATACCTCCCCACTGCATGGCCTCTTTTTGCTTGGGAGCCATATGTCAACAATGAAAATTACTGCAGCACACACTGACATGTACAGCACATAAACAACTTCACCACAGAGTGAACACAAGGCTTTAAAACAGCTAATCTCTATAGCACATATTAAGAATAACTATCAAATATCTAGAATCACATCTGTAGTTTATGAGTAACTGCAGTGGTTGGCATTCACAAGTCAAGAAGCTTAGCAGAAAAATAATTTCTGAAGGACTTCAATAACTACACAAGTACACCTAGAAATGTTACAAGTAATGTTATAGTTATAAAGACCTTTGGAATTTGCTCTCCCTATGCACAGTATATATGGATCTCCAAAAAAGCACTATTAAGCATAGTAGACCTTAGATTCTGGAAAAATACTGAAGCAACTGAAATACCAGTTTCAAAGATGTTCCCTTAGTTGGTTAGTTTGGTGGTGGGGAGCTTTGTCTAACACATTACTCAAAAATCTCCCATAAGTGTTCAACTGATGGTCATATCATATGATTTACATAATTTCTATTAACATCAAACCTTGGATGGCTTCCTGGAAGAGATGACTCTCAACAAGATAGAAAGATTCCATCATAGGATAAAGGTGATCCATAAGAAACACTTGTAATGGTTGCAGTGACTCTTCCCTTTAAATACCTCAAGTACACCTAAAGCAGGACCTGTCTGCCTGACTGTCTATGTATCTAATTGATCCTTGATTATCAGGACCTGTTCAGTGAAGTATAAATGTTTGTACACTTTTGGAAAAAGTCAAGATAAAGAAATGTCTTTTTCATAAAGAAAAAATAAAGTGTTACAATATAATAAAGTGTATTTTCTGTCAGCAGGGGTACCAGGAAGGAGGGGCTATTGGATGTTGTTTCTGGGAACTGAACCCACAGTCTTCTGCTCACAAGGCTGTTTCCTTAACCACAAGCCCACAACTTAGCTGTTAGTGTTATAAAAAAGTACCATAAATCAACCATATCATATAAATCATATAAACAAACATAAACCATTGAATTGTACATTATAAAAGCACAAGTTTAAATGAACTCTCAGAAGTGTTACGAAAAAAAGAATAAACCGACAAAACAAAAGCATTTTCTGTCTTTACTGAATACTTTACTCAATACAGAACTGTTTTTCATGGTTAGTTTTACTAAAAGTGTTATCTGTTATAAACATATTTGATGTATTCCATTTATACAGATGTGTTTCTGTTAAATCACATGACACAGTTTAATAAACAATGTATTACTGTAATTTAAATTTTATTTCCTGTCATTTTGAAATATAAGGAAAAACTGTAAGAATATTTTTACCATGTAGGTTATTACATATAGAATATCTTCTCTAATACTGCTTTAAAACAATTTTTAACCATCCTCTGTGATACCCTTTACATATCTTTTAAACCCCTTCACTTATAACATTTCTCCCCTTGTAGAACATCTCTGCTGTACTTTCTGATGTTCTGTTGCTCACTCAATCTACAGTATGTCTATTCATCTAAACATATCTGTTATAACTCTGCAAGCTATTATACACATATCACAGATCAGATCTGTAGACTGTGAGGATCACGGTTCTTTTCACAATATTTTTTTCTGTTCATGTTGCCTTATGTTTTTGCTTGTAATTTTGTTGGTGAATACACCCACATAGTGGAGTCTTTTAACTTCTGACTCACCTATTTAAATTACCAACAAATCGGATACAGTAAGGGACAAATTAATTATAAAGATAAATGATTCTCCATATGTTTATAATAATAAAAAAATACAAATAAAATAATAATAATAATAATAATAATAATGAAAATCCACATGATTTTACAAAGACAAATATTTTATATGGTGAAGGTTTCTATAAGAAAAAGTTTATTAAGGAAGGAGTCTCCAGTGTCACAAATTTTTAAGTTAATACATTTACATTACATTTACATTTATGGCATTTAGCAGATGCTCTTACCCAGAGCGACTTACAAAAGTGCTTAGTTGTTAACTTGGAATATCCAAAGCTAAGGCTGGTACACTTTGTATCTATCTCCACACCCAAGCAGGAAATATCAAACCTACAAAAACACTTAAAGCTCCTCTTTCAAAGACTCGTAAGGCAAGTAGACAAGCCACAGAGTCCTGACAGCAAACTGACAGTGTGTGTGTGTGTGTGTGTGTGTGTGTGTGCGTTTGTCTTAGTGCCTCTCTGCACTAAGAAAAGAGAGTCCAGATTAAACATGGCCTTTTCCTTCACTGACAAAATTATCCAATTACAAAGCTTCTGGCTCGGAAAAGCAATCGAAGCATCAGGATCCATGGCATTGCTGTTGAATTCCGATACTTAATTGGCACCCACCAACCCAGTCCCCAGATACAGATACATTTACCCACAGCCTTATACAAACATGCTATTATAATGCTACATAGGATAACCGGCAAATACAAAACCAGTGTAAAAATACTGTACACCTCAGCCTTGGCTTTATAGCTTCAGAGTAAGACTGATATTACAAGCATTAGGTCCGAGACCCCTATTGCTTCTTGTCCTTCATCTCAAATTTTATTTTGCTCCCCACTGTCATTTAAAAGTGCTGCTTTTTCCCCCACAGCTTTTACAGCTACATATGTCATGGACCTAAAGTGATATAGCTGTGCACTGAGGCATCCATAAAATATTATTCCACCTGATGCAGGATATCCGGTCCATCACAAATGCATTATGTTCAGTAAAATCAGGCTGGTGGTAAATAGATTGGCCAGTAAATCATGTTGTGTGTAATAAGGGCCAGTGCAGTGCGGTGTTATTAAAAGGCTGTTTATCCCAGCGATCGTGATTTCTCTCCCAGCATGTTGTTGACCGGAAGTGGTGAGACTGGAGGGCATGAAATGCAGGGTGCTCATTAGCAAGCTGTGTGAAAAATGCTCTCACCTGAAGCTCATAGCAGCAATGAGGACATGAGGATGTCAGCAGCTGTATGGCCATAGCATTTCAGCCAAATGATGCACAGTGTTTATTTTTATTAATAGAAAATAAAACCTGAATCATTTAATTTAATTAAAAGTGACAGAAAGGAACAAAATATAAAAGATCATATCAAATATTACATTTAGACCAGGAATACATGTCACGTCAACTACATGAATCGTATTACTCATTTACCGGCATGATCATATTAGTCTTTAAACATAGACGCTATCTGTTATCAACCTGATCTCTATCCACCCTGTCTCGATTACATATGTACTTGCCATGTACAAGAACTAATACATTTTTGCTTACTAAGAAAAGACATTTATGTAAAATGTCAATCCAAGGGCAGCTATTTATTTATATGTAAAATATCTCTAATCTCAATTCAGAAGCAGGTGTATGTTTTAAAGCATGTAGTTTCATGAAGCAGTACATGATTACCTTTGCAGTTATTACCATTTGCCTGGAGGTTCTGTAGTGTCAGTTAACTACAAGGTTGAACCTGAGGCATTTCCATGTTTACTTACACTGTGCTTGGAAAACTTTATGAGAAGCAATGGCACAGATTTAATCAGAGCTTCAGGTGTAAATATCATTGACTAAAGACTTCAATAAAGCATGTTCTGTTTAATAAATGAGTTCAACAACTTGCTTAGATTCACATTCACAAGTCAAATTTGAGTTAAAGGGTTCTGTTCCTTTATCAGTACAGGGAAAAGTGTTGATACTATTGTCGGTGGTAATGGGTCATATGCTAGAGACGTGACAGATAGTGAGAGAGAGAGAGAGAGAGAGAGAGAGAGAGGGAGAGACACTCAAACCCTGAATTCTCTCTGAGGTTAGACTTGGGTCTGATAGCTGTCCGTTTTCCATTTCGCTCTGATTACTAGCATTACATTCTGTTGACTACACGGCAAGGCCGACTCCTCATTCTCCACTCGGTGTTCCATTACTGCAGAAAGACCCACCCAGCTGCTGGCTGCCACACAAGCTCAATTAAAACAGACATTAGATCATAGGGCCTTGTCTCTGGTCCCATTCTGTCATAGTGTCTGTCTCTCTACTGCAACGTGACACTTCAGGAAAGATACGGTAACATCTGAGGGGGTGATAATCCGCCCCTGCCTTATGCCATATACCCTTTGCTCCTTCTGCATGCCCTTGTGTATAAAATGTCACTTGCTGAGAATCAACTTAAATGTAATGACTTGTTCGCACATGCAGGCATACTTTCATATATCACCATATGGCATATACTATTTAATTATTAATATTTATTTGCATATGATATGTATGTATGGTATACGGTATACTTGTGTATGATATATATTGTAAAATATAGAAATAATTTTTTTTAGCATCATAAAATATTTCCCATTTGAGTACTTTAATGTGTCTAATAGTCAAGATTGTACGTAATAATAATAGACAGTTTCAAGTGATTATGTTGGGATTTGTTTAAAGGCAGCCAAAGACTAATAAGCAGCACAGAAATCAAAAAGTACTTAAAACCCACTGGGGCTCTTTTTTGACAAAATTCTTTAGCTTTGTTAAAACGATGTCCTTTCTTTCCTTCTGATGCAATGTTCTGGCAATCGTCTGAGCAAGTGTAACTACAGCAGATGCTTTAAAGAGTGACTCTTTCCACCATAATGCACTCTAGTCCTTAGTAGATGCAGGTTTTGCCACATGACAGTCAGAGAGCAGCCACGCCTGACAGCCTTGATTAGTCAGTCTGACAGCCACCATGGTCATTGCTTCCTCCTTTCAGCACTCATCCTTTCACTCACACGCCCACTTAAGATGACATGCCACCCAACCACTTTTACTTGCTCTTTGTACATGCCACCTACGACATACTTCTGTCTAACTAAAATGGCAGCTTACTTTGTGATGCATGTCCTTTTCAGAGCTTGTAAAATGTACAGGTGTACAGAGAAGGACACAGGCAGAAATGCTGAAAATCAATGGTAACAAAGTAAACTGACTCCCTTTTGGTGGTCTAAACATGTCTGCATCTCATTGATCAGCCTCAGCAGAGCGCATCTTTCAGGCTTGTGCTAAACGACTACATGTGGTGAATTTCCTTTTCTCTCTATCACAGTGAAACAGGTTTATATATTCTGTAATGTTTTATATTAAAGTTTACTTTTCTGACATTATTTAACACATTAGCTAATATGAACAACTCTGAACATCATCATTAGTAGACTACATGCATCATTACCATTATTTAAACAATAAAACAAATATGACTATTAATCAACATCTGTAGTAACCCATGCTCTTATAAACACTTAGTAAAACTGAGCTGAGATGAAAAACATCTTATTTTATTTGTCACGCTAACGCCGACGCCCATGGCACTTCCATGCTCCAACTCCCAGCACTCCTTACAGCCAGCGTCACCACGCATCACGCTTCTGTGTTCTTCCTCCCCGGAACTGTAATTCGCACACCTGAGCGTGATTACACTAATTACCCACTTTGGGTATAAACTTTTCACCCCTTCAACCCCTTCAACTTTTCACTTCCTCGCGAAGTTACATTGTTGCTGTGTGTTTCTGAGCATCCTTTATACTCTCGTGTGCAACTTGACCTTGGTCTGTTTATATACTCTGTTTTTTGCTCTGCCATTTGCTAACTTTATGCTCACTGTTTTTTGGTACCATTCTGCTCATCACAGCAATTCTGTTTAACAATTTCTGTTTCAAATGGAGTCTCTACTCCTAAAACCTGTCAGCTCCTTGCACTTGCTGCCGTCTTCTCTGCTTGATCAGCTACTGGGGAGGCAGCGGCAGCAAATAACGATGATTTCCCAGTCCCTTGCTGCACTTCAAGCCCAGCAACAGGACCTGGCCGCGCTGGGCCCAGCCATCCAGGAAATCGCACAGCAACTTCCAACCCTTTGATCCCTCCCAGCCCTCTCCCAGCTTGGATGGCGTTACTACAGCACATCTCTGGATACTTTAATCTCCCTAATGATTCGCCTCAACCAACACCTTTCAGCCATTCCAAGGGCATTCCACTGTGAGAGGTCAATGTACCAGCCAGCCAGGAGACCCTGATGCAACTTGACTCAGTCTTGATGGTGGAGAGGGAACATCGCAGAGAGCATCACTTATGTTTTTATTGTGCATCAAGTCAGCACCAGGTCTCTCAATGCCCATCTTGTACAGCCCTACCCCAGCATGAGATGCTGAATCCCCAGCAGGTTGCCCTGCATTCTGAGGAGATCACCTTCTACCTACTTTACACAGCTGGCACTCCTCTCATCCTGGGCCTCCCCTGGCTCCACCTCCACAACCCTGTAATTTCCTGGCCTGAGAACAAGATGAAGACCTGGTCCCCCTACTGTCTTCAGAACTGCATCTTGCTCCCCAAGCCAACCCACAACCACCTTCCCCCAACCGAACATACCAGAGGCTTACACCAACCTAGCAGAGGTGTTCAGCAAGCAGGAGGAAACCAAACATCGCCCTTATGACTGTGCCATTGAGCTCCTGGAGGAGGCTGCACTCCTCTGCTCACGAGTTTACCCCCCCTCTCACCTGCTAGCAAGCAGGATGGATCCCTGAGGCCCTGCACTGATTACTGGGGCCTCAGTGAGGTTATCCGCATGTACCCTTACCCCCTCCCCCTGATGGCAGCGACCTGCTTATGCTCACTGGTTTGACCCTGGACTGTTTATATACTCTGTTTTTTGCTCTGGCCTGCGCTAACTTTATGTTCACAGTTTTTTGGTACCCTTCTGCTCATTACAACTACTCCTCTTCAGCTCTGCTCAGTTTAACAATTTGTCTCTACTCCAATAAAACCTGTCAGCTCCTTGCACTCACTGCCATCTTATCTGCCTTCATGACAGTATTAAGTTTCAACCAATTTCCAATATTCACACCTGAAGACCAGAGAAGTCAGGAAGTCTGCAACATTTTAGAAACATGTTGTAATGTAATTTTTTTTAGTTGTAGACAGAGTAATCATTAGTTAATGCAGGTGTATTTCATTAACATTTAAACAAAGGTGGTATGACATGGTGGCACAGACAGTAGCCTTGCTGAGCTCAGGTTACTGTTTGCATCAAGGTTCACATGTTCTCCCCATGCGTGTGGGGGTTTCCTCTCTCCTGCAGGTTTCTTCTCTCTGTCTGATTGTCTCCCACCTCCCAAAAGCATGACTTTAGGCCTGTCACAATTATTACACAAATAAGAATTTTACAACAACTTGAGATTTTGAGATTATAGTCAAGCAGAAAATACTGTACCATGTCTTACTGATCTCACGAATGAAATTATATATTTATAATATTATCCATAATATTATGCTTAAAATTCAACAGGATTTAAACAATTAATTAGAATGAACCAGCAACCAAAAACTAATGTTTGTGACAAGTGACTTTAGAACTGAATGTTACTAAAAATAAAAGCCTCATTTGTTATCTGTCAGGAGGTTTCCGGATCTGCCAAATCTGTTGGATGACATCTTTGACAGAGGCACAGCTGCAGTTTGTTTAATGCCCTGAGCTTCTGCCCACCTCTTGCTGATCAATGATAACACATGTTAATGAGTGTTTACTCCACGACTGGCTGGAAACAGAGGTCTGCATGCTAACACCCTGTCTGTTCCAATCATGTCCACAATACACTATAATGTCCCGAAGACTGATTAGCATGCAGAATCACCTGTGGTCGATGCTCTAGGAGTAACTGGAACGTGACAGATGTTTTGTCCATGATTATGCCTCATTATTGATCCATTGTACAGTATAGCAGACCTCAGCAGCTCCTGTCCACCCTGCCCAAAGGTCCACTAAAGCCACTTGAACAACATGAGAATTCAAGACTCCTGATTATGGCTGAGGCTAAAGGGATTAGCGTGCTGTGGCACTGGCAGCAACATCACTAAAGCA
The DNA here is from genome assembly GCA_025674545.1 of Hassar affinis. NCBI lineage: Eukaryota > Metazoa > Chordata > Actinopteri > Siluriformes > Doradidae > Hassar > Hassar affinis. Next base: position 11,586,887 of record JAOVYV010000045.1, on the reverse strand, counting down.
CTTTACTACAGCCACATAATATTCTGTCCAAACTAGCGTGTATTTCAGAAATGAAAATCGATTGACAGCAAATGATCATTAAGGGTTTCTTTGCTGACATTTTAGCCATATTGACAGAAATAGTTTAAGGTAATATGCTGAAAGGAAATGCAGAACCCACAAAAGAAGTATTGTCTTTCATTCAGCCTTTGCACAGATGATATTTTTTCTCTCAATTCCTTTTTCCACAGGACTGTGGCCTGGGCGGATTGTGAATGTATTAGATCTAAAAGTGAAAATGGAAAATAGCTGTTCTTTCTTTTCTTTTACTGGGTCACTGGTTTTCTTACCTGGCTCTGGTTATGTGTGGATTATTCAGGTTGTTCAGGAAATAACAGTAGTGCTATTGTCTTATTTCATAGTGTTCTAGGATCAGATGCCATGAATAATACTACATATATTTTTACATTAAGATATAATGAACACAGGATTCCAAATACTCGACACAGATGAGAAACAGAAATATTAGCCATTACAAAAACTCTTTCATATGACCTCATTTGGTTTTGTGTTTCATTTGTTTCCATTATCTGCCTCTTATTTTTTACATTAGATTCATCATTAGCAGGAAATCCAGCTTCCTGTTAGTTCCCCACCCTTAGTTTGCCACAATCGGTCTTTCCATTTAAGACAATTATATGCCAGTCCAGCCTTTCTACACAAAACATAATGTAATAAAAGGAAAGAATCAAGAGAGAGCCAGACTGGATTTTAATGTAATAACCCAACAAATGTAACTATTGCTACAACAATGGATGAAATATGAAGAGAGGAAAGCAGCCATTATTGTTATCATAAAGCACCTACTCTAAAACCGCCATTACATTTAAATAAGAGAGAAGAAAAAAAGTTTGTGTAATAAAAATAAATCAGCCAGGCAACGCCAGTGGAAACCAGATTATTACATTCAAATCAGGCCATACATTTTTAATCAAAGAAACCATGTATATTTCACTGTAAAATCTAGACAACTATGCTGTAGTTTTAATAACAACTATGCTGTAGTTTTGTTTTAATACACAGAGATAATAAGACATGTCCTATAATGCAGTCTGTCTATAATGTTCACCACTACCAGGCTAGACTTTATCATGCTTTTCATGGCTTTCCATCAGTAACTGGCTTTGTAATAACACATTATGATTATCCATTTCACTCACTGGCTGAACTGTCATATTTCTAAAACTAAAGCCAAAGCTAATTGTTAGAAATGCAGTATAATATAAAACATGATGATGACATGCGGGTGCTGAATGCAGTTCAGAATGCAGTAACAATTGTGAAACGCTCCTAATAATTGAAATGAATATTAAAAACTTAATGTGGAGAAAGGCACCCTGGGGTAAAGCCAACAGGAAACAGTATTTCTTTTTTTTCTTTATTTCCTATGAGGAATGAAACCCAGGCAAATTTTCTTTAAGCTCTTGACTAGTGGTATAACTCACAAGACCGTCCAGTGCCGTAGTGTGCCGTCCAGATTACAGCACCAAGCCATTAGTAATTCAGCAAAGATGAGTCAGCAAATAGGAGGCTGGTGTTGATCTTCAGACAGTTGATGTTTATTTGTGTAATCTCAAGAATCATTCGATTATCTAGTATAAATTCAGATTCAAATTTACAGGCATGTAGGAGAAGAAGTAGAAAGGAGGGAGGTATAGGAGATTTGATTTGAGAGATATGATTTATATTCATTACCTATGAAGTGATATATTTCTAGCCTTTTTGTGTTAATTTTGTGTAAATTCATTATGCCTTACAGCTCATGTAAACCAGAAATCCAGTATCTCAAATAGTGTGTGTGTGTGTGTGTGTGTGTATATATATATATATATATATATATATATATATACAGTGGAGGAAATAAGCATTTGATCCCCCACTGACTTTAAAAGTTTTATAACAAAAAATAAATGAAACATCTCATAATTTTATGGCAGCTTTATTTTAACAGTGCCACATAGAATATCAAAAGAAAAACG
>JAOVYV010000045.1:11509921-11531004 GCA_025674545.1 Hassar affinis | reverse complement strand
AGCATCACGTAGTGACCTGGCCACTATCCAGCAAGAAGAATGGCTTAAAATCCCTCTGACCACTGTGCAGGACTTGTCATTTAGGACTTGTCATTTAGTCAGATATGTCATTCCCAAGACGAATTGACGCTGTGGATTATTGTGGTCTAAAATGACAGGTGTTTCAGTTTCATTGTCTAACCCCTGTATGTGTGTATGTGTGTGTGTGTGTGTGTGTATGTGTGCGTGTGTGTGTGTGTGTGCGAGATGTCCCCACAAGGATAGGAATATCTAATATTTTTGACCCTGTGGAGACATTTTGCTGGTCCCCAAAAGGAAAGTGTTTTTTGTTTGTAATTTTAAACATAAAAAATTAATAAATAAATTGTGTAAATAAATAAGTTGTGTTTGTGTTCTTATATCTTGGTGGGAAAAATCCTCACAATGATAGGAATATCTGAATTTTGTGGACCTTTTTTGTTGTTTTTCTAAGCCATTTAGGTTAAGGTTAGGGTTTTGTTTGAGCATTCATTAGCTGCATGCATAATTATGTCAATGGAAAGTACTCACGAAAATAGCAAAACAAAAGTGTATGTGTGTGTGTGTGTGTGTGTGTGTGTGTGTGTGTGCGTATATGACAACACTGTCTTTACCCAACCCTGTGAATGTAAAAGAACTGGAGTTTGGCAGCATGATAAAAGCCAGAGGAGCGAGTGAAAATAACAGCACTCACTTCCTGCTTCCTCATTCTTATTCCAATTATTAATGCTCTCCTTCATCTCATAAATTCTACCAACACACGCAGAGAAACACAACGATTCCAGGTATTCTGACACAGTTCTGAAGCTGTGTTTGTGGGCCAGGATGCAAGCAGGGGAAGTGGTGAAATCTTCCACATGAGAAATTGTCCTTCATGGGCTTGTGGAACTGTCTGCTGGTTACACAGCTAGGCCATGCAATCAATATGACATCAAGATAAAGTGGCTCTAATAATAGGAAAGCAAACATCAGGCAAAGTGGAGAAAAAGCAGGTCAGTACACTATGATAGAATTAGCTTCCATATTAAAACTCAGCTTTAGGTAAATACAGGCCTACTCCGCATACACACAGAGCACACATGGGACACACAGGTCAAAACTAACTACACATCACCTGAAATGTTTAGCTTTTACCTGAGACACTAGTAGGAATTTGACATTTTTTGCTCTTCTGGAAAATTTTCATTCACCCAGGTTCCACTATGTACTCAGGATCGTGGGGATTACCTCTCATCCCATGCCTATTTTTGGCAACCCTAATTTTTTACTATTATCAGTAGCATATGCAGGAGTGGATATCAGAGGACTAATATTTCCACTACTTTTAAGTCACAATTTTGCATTTATTACTAAATGCACCACATTTAAAAATTATTGTGTTTCTAGCATTACTAAGTAACATTAATAATTATGAATTATGTAAAGAATTCAACACTTCGTCTGCACCATTACTACCACACAGTTTATTACTGTCCAATTAACAGCAGGTGTTTTATCCAACTTTTACCATAGCAATTTGGTAACAATTAAAAATGCCTTTTTTAATCATGAAATGCTTCTTTATCATAGGAGGAGTGGTATGGTTAAAGTGTCACATTAGTAATCAGAAGGTTAGGGGTTCAAGGCCCAATACCATACAATCAGCCACTGTTGGACACTTCCCCATGGCCTCTAACACTCTCACTGACCCCAGCTTCCCAACCAGCTGAGATATGTGAAGAAAGGAATTTCACTACGCTGTACTCTATATGTAAACAAATACCAATTTCTTCAAAATGACCTTTATGTCTTTATGGTTCCATTTAATGTTGTGAAACCGATACAGAAAAGTTTATAGCAGCTATAAACATCGCCTTGTTACTCATTTTTACTAAGTGTCACAACGCTCTTTTTATTTATTTTCCTTTAATATTATAACCCCAATTCCAATGAAGTTGGGACGTTGTGTAAAACATAAATAAAAACAGAAAACGATGATTTCCAAGTGTGCCACACTTTTTCAATGGGAGACAGGTCTGGACTACAGGTAGGCCAGTCTAGTACCCGCACTCTTTTACTACGAAGCCATGCTGTTGTAAAACATGCAGAATGTGGCTTGGCATTGTCTTGCTGAAATAAGCAGGGACATCCCTGAAAAAGGCATTGCTTGGATGGCAGCATATGTTGCTCCAAAACCTCTATGTACCTTTCAGCATTAATGGTTCCTTCACAGATGTGCAAGTTCCCATGCCATGGGCACTAACACACCCCCATACCATCAGAGATGCTGGCTTTTGAACTTTGCCCTGATAACAATCCAGACAGTCCTTTTCCTCTTTGATCCGGTCAAAGATCAGCTTCAAGAATTCAACACTATGAAACTTAAATCGAAACTTAAGCACAATGAAAGTAATATATTAATACCAAGTTGTTCTACAATTTGTTCACACTAAAATGTATACAATCTTAACCACTGGTCAGGGGTGACTTAATGGTTAATGTTTTTTAAAATCCCAGGCAATTAAATTGCCTGAAACATATCCTCTCTCAGTTGCAATGCAAATAAATTAAAGTAAATAAAATTAAGCTTTTAAATATTATCCCAAGCTGTTTAAGTCATACCACCATTAAAAGTGTCAGTTCCCCCACTGCTTCACTAGCTATTCCTATATTAAATTTATTGTCTTGGATTTGTCTAGATGGGAGGAGAGTTGATAGAAAACATACTTTGTGAGCAGTTCCATTGCCACTGTGGCCACTAGAACACAGCAACCTCTTAAATTATGCTCAGAGAAAGCAGCCTTGGATTAACTAGCTAGAGTGATTTGATTGCTTTGTCCAAATTCCCCTTCAGTCGAAAAAGCGCACCATGCATAAAATAAGGTCACTCGTTAAAAAAAAAAATTCCCGTTCCTCTGATGTGCCTGAGAGCAGAAGAAAGCAGACGAGAGCTTTGCATGTGATTTGCATGAGAGCAGCAGAGAGTGACAGAGGCTGAGATTACAGAGGGGAACTTGTTCAGTACCGGGCCTGTCTGTTCTTAGAAAGCAGTCAACACAGAGCAAGTAGCGGTGCAGCCTTGCTGATTGAGAATGAGGCTCCAGTGAGCAGCCCAGCATAAGCATTCAAGCGAGCCCTGCATTTTATGGCTCTCTCTGGAAATTTCCATATTCCATTGATCAGAAAAGGCAGCGGAGCCCACGTATAGTGGCCAACTGCCTGTGTTTTATTAATTATAGCAGAAATAGACAGAAGGGATAGAGTAGATAGAAGGATGAGGGGAAAAGAGAGAGAGAGAGAGAGAGAGAGAGACCAATTATAGTTAAATACAGTGTACAGTATATTCAACTCTATGGGATGGCAGTATGACACAAATATCATATCACATTGTACGAAGACATTATGATACACTTTATGTATCATGATATCAAGCAAACTGGAAAGATAATAATGTTGATGTAATCTTTTTTCTCCCCAATTTGTTCTCTTGATATTTCCCAGTAACTCCCCAGCTTTCCCTTATCACCAAGCAGGGATGGTGAAGTCCAACATCTGCTTACTCCCAAACATGTGAAGCCAGCCACAGATATCTTTTCAAACTGCTAACACGCTCCTACAAAAGTGCTATCTACCCTCTTCCACATCCATGAGCTCAGAGACTCCAATGCTTCTGGAGTGTGATTGACAGGAGAGAGAGATGTGATATCTGTAACACTCAAAAGAAAGGTAAAACCTCTGAAACTTCTAAAAACAACTTCTAATCAGCTAATCAGCTGTTCATAACTGTTATTGATATAAAAAAATAAAAATATGTAAAAACAGACATCACAATATCTGCAATATTTCAGAAAAGCCCTCTAGGACACAATTGATCACATTATTGATATTGTCATATTGCTGAAACTTGAGCATGGGAGCGTTGTCTCATCACACAGCCTTAAAATATGCTGCCAGACAATTTACTGTCATTCAGTGATTCCCATTTCTTAATATTCTTAGTCACAAATCTAGTGACTAGAGGGAGTTTCAGTGTGTGAATTCCCTCCATCATGCCTCATGTTTAGCAAGAAATTACAGCATCATTTCATGAGTAATGAGGCAGTGAGCTGGCACCCAACATCAGCCAGCAAAGCAGTCAGAATTTATTAAGTGTTACTACTAGAAAAAACCCACTCAGCCATATTATCCACGAACTTTATGATTAACTTTACATTCCTCAGTCTGAGACAAATATATTAGAATGTTAATTCACTTGCTTATTATAAAAAAATTACAGTTCAGTCGTTTTCAAATCACCTAATTATGAACAGGTTGAAATAGCTTTCAAGCATAAAATGAAAATAAAATGAATTTTTGGATATATTCAGTTATCAACTGTTTACTGATATTAAACACAGTAACATCATACTTTATATTTCCAGCCTGTTAGTTAGCTACTAGATCACTAGATAATGTTTGATTTGAGTAAATGTATAGTTATAATGATATATCTTGTTTTCCAACAAATGATTGTTTGTATTTTATATAAAATTAGGTAGTCTTGTTAAAATAGAACAACAAAACCCATTGCTAATTAACTAAGTTTACTAGCAAGCAGGTCTAAGAGTTTCAGAATAACCACATCACCACCTACAAAACCCATTTCCAAAAAGATGGGACACTGTTTAAAACACGATAAAAACTGTATAATTTGTTAATTCACCTGAAGCTTTATTTAACAGACACTTTTCAATGCCAGACTTAATTCTATTCATTAAATCTAAACAAATTTTGATTTTATGCAACACACTCAAAAAAGTTGGGGCAGAGGTGTGTTTACCACTGGGTCACATCACTTTTTCTTTTAAATATACTTTGTAATCATTTGGGAACTGACAATACTAATAGTTTAGGACTTTTTGGCCATTCTTGTTGTGTATAAAACTTAAGCTGCTCAACAGCCCGTGGTCAATATTGTCTGATTCTCCTCCTCATGATGCTCCATACATTTTCAATAGGAGTCAGATCTGGACTGCAGGCAGGCCAGTCAAGCTACGCTGCTGTAACTCATGCAGAATGAGGCCTGGCATTGTCCTGCTGAAATAGACATGGAGTCCTTGAAACAGACATCATCTTGATGGCAGCATACGTTTCTCCAAAATACCAAAAGCCTCCACATCAATGGTACATTCACACATATGCAGGTCCCCCATGCTGTGGGCACTGATGCTCCCCCAAGCCATCACAGATGCTGGTTTTTGCACTTTTTGTTGATTATAGTCTGTATGGCCTTTTTCATATTTGCCACCTAATCTGACCACATAACATGTTTCCACTGCCTTTCGGTCCATCTCAGACGACTTCCATACGGGTCCAGAGAACTCTGAGAATTTTGCGTTTCTGTGCAAAATTAATATATGGCTTCCTCTTTGCACAATACAGATTGCATTTCCTAATGCAGCAGTGGACTGTGTTAAGTGACACTCATTTTCTAAAGTACTCCTGAGCCCATGTGGCAATGTCCATCACAGTAGCATGTAGTATTGTTTCTCAAACAATACCACCTGAGGGCTCAATGGCCACACACATTCAGCAGCTATTTCTGCCCCTGGCCTTTATGCTAATTATGGAACCAATCAGAACAGTGTTACTCGTGTAACCTTTTCAGTCTCATATTGTTCTGTCCCAACTTTTTTGAGTGTCTTGAAGCCATCACATTCTATCATTTTTTTTTTTTACAAAATACAATTTGGTTTGTCAGTGAAAACATGAAAAATGTTTCATCAGTTAAATAAATTCAAGCAATTTAACAAATGACAGTTTTTTTGTTTTTATTGCATTTTTAGAAAGTGTCCCAACTTTTCTGGAAATGGGGTTTGTACTTTTTAAATTTTTCTATTATTAGGTTTTTCAGGTTTTTATCAGGATTTTATTTAGGATTTGTTCCTGTTTTTTCTCTCTTTTTTATGGCTCAAACAGTAGACCTTTCAATAATGTCAATCAAAATACTGGCCAATGTTTTCTGGCCTGGAAGGAAAAATGTATTGCAAATAACACAAATAGCAGGAAAAAAACTCTATTTGAATCACGTGTGACATTTTCATGTTAATTTAGGTATTCAGGTTTACAGTACATCTAACCAGCTACCTGTACCTGATGAAAGCCAGCAAAGAAATGTGTTTCAAGTCAGTGGTGTTAATTAAAGAAACGATATGCCAATGGTGTTAATTAGCATAGATATTTATATTCATGTATTCCACAGCTATGAATTTAAACCTCATATCAGGACTCCAGAAAACAATTCCATTATCTCATATGAAAACATCCGGAGTTACTGTACTGGGAGGATTTGATCTTTACACTACACTGAACTATAAGAAACACTCATTACACTCAAATGCCCCATGTGAATGAATGAACACATTTGTCTTCATCCAGTGGCAGCTCAGGACTCGAGTCTGGGTCCATAGGTACATTACAGACACACAGACACTACAGCACAAGAGACACAAGAACACGTGCACACACTTTCTCTCCATTCAGCAGATCTGAACACTGAAGTTGAAGTGATTGATTAAGTGCTGGTTAGATCAAGAATAGGACAACTGAGCATGAGAACCTGTGATTTTTCATTCTGAAGGCTGATGCCAGCACACTGCTCGCCAGATGAATGGATGCACTGGAAGGAGAGGAAGACGAGATACTTGACCCGCTTTTCCCTTGCGTGCCTGCCTCCACTATGTTGAAAGGCACAAAAGAAATTCCTTTGATATAAGGTGTATAAATAACACCAGGCTGTGTTTCCCAATGAACATTATGCATGACAAGTGACCACATATCACTAGAGTTTACACTATACATATGTCTTTGCATTTGCATGCACTTGTGTGTATGTGTGTGAGTGTGCATGTGTATGTGTGTGTGTGTGTGTGTGTGTGTGTGAGAGAGAGTGTGAGTGTGAACATGTACCATGTCTTTATATCTTTTGGGGAAGCAAATGTCTCTACAAGGATAGAAATACATGATATTTTTGACCTTGTGGGAACATTTTGCTGGTCCCCATACAAGACACTCCTGCTGAGGGTGGACAGCCTGATGATCACCATGAGGGACGGTTTACGGTTGCTCTTGGAAGCCGTGAACTTTGCGGTTGATGTAGGCAGCCTTCCTATGACGATGGCTAGGACTAGCTGCCACGAACAGTTTTGCACTTAATCAGTTAAATCTCCATCAGCGAGCAGTTTATATCTTCACCAGTGTGAAATTTTTTATTAGTTTACTGGTTAATCAGTTTAAAATATATAGCACTACATTATAGAAGGGATTATTTGTTACCACACTATCCAGAGTCACCCAAATGAGGATGGGTTCCCTTTTGAGTCTGGTTCCTCTCAAGGTTTCTTCCTCTTATCATCTGAGGGAGTTTTTCCTGGCCAGCGTCGCCACCGGCTCACTCATTATGGATAACAGTCAGGGGCAAAACCTATAAGCCATGTCCTAATTTCTTGACTTTGTAAAGCTGCTTTGAGACAATGTCCTTTAGAAATAAAGTTGAATTGAAATGAAAAATTGGTTTGTAGTTTTTTTTTTTTTTAAAAAGCAAAAAATTGCCTTTTCATTACTGAGATTAAGGTTAGGGGTAGGGTTAGGGTATGCGTTAATTAGCTGCAGTATTAATTTGTCAATGGAAAGTCCTGACAAGTACAGCAAGACAAACGTGTGTGCGAGCATGTGTGTGTTTGTACATGTTGGTCTGCATGTACTCATGCGCACGTTTGTATGTGTGTCTATTTTCATGTGTCTCCATGCATGTATGACTACAGCAGATTGAATCACAGGTGATAAATACCATGCAAAGCTAGAATCTCCAACCCTTTTTCTTGTCTCTTATAAAAACCGTCATATCGGGATTGCGTCCCAAAGCTCATATGCATTCACAGCAAAATGACATATAGCCATGGCTAACGTGTGTTATGCTATTCACAGCCAATGCATAAATAAATCAGACTGTGCCCATAGTAGCCCTGCGCTTATTATACATCATGCTACTGAATACTACATCAGCTCTTTTATAATCATGCCAAACGCATTTTAAAAATAAATGAATACTTTCTGTAAGAAGTCACAGATCAGCTGAGTGGTTCCCTGAGTGGAATCTTTTATCTTATTGAGAAATCAGTACTGCACTGAAAATACACAGTGAAAACTATGTTCGGAGGGCTGTCAGATCCTCCCAGGCTATAAAAAAGAAGGAACGTGATCTGATCAGATGACAACTAACAGCTGTTGCTCTGCCCTTGTCCTCACCTGCACTGATGTACACATGCAAACACCTGCAGTTGTTTTATTTTAACAAATAAATTTTATTTTATTTAATAATGAAACACACCGAGCCATTTATCTGACTAATTCGTCCTTTTTATTTTTTCTCCTGTTTTATATGATTCTACTTCAGCTCTTTACCATTACAATGGCAAAGCGTTGTTGTTGAATTATTATTTTTACATTCTTCTTCTGGATTGCAAATGTCATTTTAAATGCACTCCCAAGGCTAAGTAACTAATCAGAACTAAGCCATGTCATGATGCAGACACACAGACAGACTGCCAGCAAGCAATGCCTAATCCTATAAATCCTACACAGTTCCTGCGGATGCACTCGCAGTGCATGTGGTCCCTTCCAAAAAAACAGGTTTAAACTCTCATATCAGATGCTGAATTGCTGCCATGCTGCACCTCACACACAGCGATCAACAATTCAGCATCCAAAGCATCATTAGTCATTTCCTATCATGGGGAGATATATCAGAGCTGTCCTACCGTCCTTCCTGTAGAGCGTGATCTCCACTTTCCTCTCCTCCGAGCCCAGAAGCGCTTGAGCCATCTGTGCAATGGCCAGGCGCTTGGTGTGCGGCCCATACAGGAAGTCACAGGTGCACGGTTTTTGCATGATCTCGGCTCGCGTGTAGCCACACATGTGACAGAAGCCATCGTTACAGAAGATGATGGCGCAGTTCTCAACCCGTGCGTTGGCTATGACAAACTTTCGACCTGTATCAGAGTTAGACAAAGAGAGAGAGAAAAGAGAGATTAAGTTTTGAATATACTCTATGACTCTACTATGACTTTACAGAATTACTTGACAACACTTTATGGATACAATTAATGTCGTGCATTTTTCTAATGTATTACTTTAGTAACAATTTATACAGCAAGTTGTATGGCTCCACATTGGTTTAAACAACCTTTTTTGTTTTGTTGCAGGAGTTTACAGTGTCAGCACTCTGTAAAAGACTGAAGTAAAGCCGTAAATGTCAGCTCTTGGTTGGAAAGTAGACGAGGCTGCTGAGGGAACGTCTGTTTATAGCTGCTACATGCTGCTGCGATGTATGTGATTACAGGAACTAATGCATTTAGCCCAACATAAAATGTAATCATAAACTGTTAGTGTTGCTGTAGTATAAGAAGAATAAAGTACTTTGTGATGTGCTGTTATAGGAAAATAGCTGGTAACAGTAATGCCACTTTACACAGGGGTACATCACACCCCTTTGTTGATCATTTTTACATAACAGCACATCCCTTGCTGTTTTATTCCTGTATGATTATGATTGTGAGATATTTGTTGTTGCCTTGATTCTGATCTCCAGCACCAGTGGATTTAAAGCTAACCATTAAACTTTTCTTTGAGGGTATAAAAATCTGTATTCATATTTTGTTTTAATTTTTAATTGCTTAATTATATATTCATATCTGAATCTTTACTTTCTCTCATAAGACGAGCAAAAATCCACATTCAAATATTTTTAATGTCTTGGGTCTGAAAATTAATTTTGCATTCACGCTGCTGCTTTAGTGTATCTTATACTTATAAGACTGATATTGACAATATCATCAGTGAAGGCTCTAACACAATAATTAAGCGTATGCCTAAAACCCAACTAAAGCAACTAGTTTTTCAGGTCAAAAAAGTAAAATACCGCTGACTTGCCATTTCTATCACCTGAGCCTCACTCTGCATATATTTCACTTACTGAAGACCAAAGCCTCCAAAAATAGCAGGAACTGAAAATGGGAGCATTAGAGGCATGGCAGTGCATCATAAGGCAAGACAGCAGCATCTGGTGAGCTCTAAAGGTCATAGCCTTCAGGCAGTCATTGATAGCAAATGTTTTTAAACTGCCCTTATGCTTTTCATAAGTAGTTTTCAGACTCCGCCCACAGGAATGCCCATGCTCACAAGAGGCAGAACATTAACATTTTTTATTATATAAACATTACCTCATCTTTTTTTTTACCTCTGTGTGTTACAGTAAACACATAACCAACAGAGAGAAGACAACCCCATTTAGCAAAATTCCAATATGACAAATTTAAGGTTATCTTAACAATTTAAAAAATCTTAAATGTAGCAATTTATATAGAATATTTGAATTTGAAATAACATTACAGTGGGGATTTTCTTGTTTTACTAATTTCAAGCTTGAGTTATAAACGGTTTCATATGCCAATAGAAGACCACAATTTCACACATTTAGTGTAGAAACATATCATGCCAGTCCTAGATTGCTTGCCTTTGCTAGACAAATTAAATTAAACCTAAATTTAAAATGACAAATTAAAACAGGCATTACATTCACATATTTTAAAACTGACACTTAAACCACACAGTCATTTAATTTCAGATGAATTATGCCTAAAGTACAGATATTCTCAGCATCTTTGTCCAATTATTTATTTATTGCACTGTAAACACACACACATGTGTTGTACCTTCACACATATGCCCACTGTCCTTCACATAACCCTTCTCCATTTCCCCTATCACTCTGGCAGCAGTGCCAGCTCCCACAGAAGGTGCTTCATTCCTGAGCCAAATCTCAGTCAGGCTGCAGAAAGCTTCCTCTGGGTGGCACATTAAAACTCTCCACTACAGTAACAGGCCTGACTCATGACATGACTTTGAGGCCTGGAGAGCATCATCTACAGCTTTTAGTTTTGTAGCTTTCCATTCCACACCTCACAAAGATATGAGACATCAGCACTCACTGAACTGTTCAAATCAAGTTCCTCAGGCACGAGGAGTACATACTGTGCATGCGTGCATGTACCCATATCATTCTTATCCAAACTGTTTATATGATCTGCAGAAACCTACGATCTGAAGTAGTTGACCTGATATACAGTCTAACTGCTCTCTCTCTCTCTTTCTCTCTCTCTCCCTCTCTCTCACTTCATTACTCCCTAAGGGAGTACCGCTTGCCACAATTACGTAAACAAAATTCTAAGTTTGAGCCAATTTCTGACTCAGACTAGTTCAGAAGCTCATTGCTTTGTACAGTTCACAAAGGGGTTAACATACAAAATGAAGGAATTTTACACAAATAAATTTGGGATAAGTAATATGATAGGCATTGCTATATTCACTATATTCAAATTTAACTTGTGGTTTTCAACACCGCACAAAATGTCTTTTACTGATGTTCTTAATTAACATTTTCTAAAATAAATCATTTTTTAAATAATTTTCTATTCAATAACAAGGGTAAAAATTAAATTGGTGCAAAAATAGACTTTATAAAAATAAACCACTGGACAGTTACTGTGGCTAACAATAGAGTCGATCAATGAGGATCAATAAAAATACGGAAAATATCCATGGCTCACTCTGATGTAATGTATTGCAATATCAATAACATATTGTCTTATTGCACAGCTCAGTTCACCTTGTCCTTCATTTGTCTTTCCTCGTCTACCCAGAAACTCGGCTTGCAGGATGGTTGAAGCAAACAAAACACTATAAAACAATAGCTACTGGTAACAAATATATAATATAATATAAATAATATATAATAGAAACTGTGCACATGACAAATATTGTGAAAAAAAGACAAAATGTGCACACAAAGTCATTGATTCTGATGATGAAATTCATCATCCACTGATGATGGGCTTGTTTTTTTTTGCTTGTTGTTTGTTGCTTGTGTGAGTGAGATCACCTAAAAAACAGTTAAAAAACAGTTAAAAAAATACAATCAATTAAAAAAGAAACAAGTAAAAAGGTATGTATTGGGGAAAGTATCTGTCAGCACTACAATTATCTAAGCCTCAGTTTTGGGATAACATATGTCAGAAAGAAAACTACCTAAAATATTTAAATATAAAATAAAAAATAATTTAAAAAAAGAATAATAACATTAATACTAAAATATTTTCATGCCGGCTAATTTTCTGTGTCTGATAGTTTCCTCATGTTGAAATGGGTAAGATTTTATTTGGATAGTCTACCCACAGAGGGTTTAAGGTATCTGTTTCAACATTGCAATATCAACCCATGTTAATCAACATATATTCAACAATTAATAAACCATTTCATTAATCTTTGTTGAACATTCAAACTCTAACCCTCACTCTAATCCTAACGCTGACCCAAACCTTAATAACCCATAGACGTGTTCATAAATTGTCACATATACTAGTAGATACCATAGACAATCAGTTTAACTGATAGATCTCGACAAACACTTTGTTACAACTGCTCTGTAAAGTACAGTGTAACGGTTAGGTGGGTTATGAATGATCTTTTAAGACTGTTCTTTTCTGATACTCAAAAAAGAGATGAAACTGTGTTTTATTTGAGCTTAAGGATCTATTTGAAATTGTTATCTTAAAAGTCTGTAGCTATGTGAGTCATTAAACTGCTGTTCGATCGTGCGTGGGTTGACTCATGGTCAGGCTGACCCAGGACAAGGGGACATGATGTGTTTATTGCTCTGGTGTCAGAAACCAGTCTAGATGGTGCAATGTGCATCTCAAGTCAAAAACACAATAAAACATTATGTTAGTGTTAGGATTAAGGTTATTCTACCCACCGTTTTCACAGTTTAGTCATGCAGCAATATGTGTGTGAGGTGAATGTGAAAGGAGGCGGTAAGCGTGATATTGCAGTATGTGGAGTATTAGTGTAAGAGAGGAGGAATAATGTGTCATGAAGAGTGAGATATCTGTAATACAGTGTATTATACATTTCTTTCCTTAAGGCAGGACTACAAGTACTACACACACACACACACACACACACACACACAGGTTGCCTAAAATAATAAGAATATTATTATTATTATTATTATTATTATTATTTTAGACAACTTTTATTTTAGGACTACAAGTACTACACACACACATTTTCTAAAATAATAATAATAATAATAATAATAATAATAATAATAATAATAATAATAATAATAATAACTATTATTATTAATATTATTATAATAAAAGTTCTCTCACAACTTCTCGCACTATTCAAGGCTGTTTACTTATGCACCTCAGAGAAAGCCATTACTCTTAAGTATGACTGCAACACTGATTACTGTAGCCCACCGCCGTCAGCCTCCGCAACCTTTTTCCTCCCCGGCTTAACACCCAACACATTTGTAATTTCCACTCCGTATTTGGGAGTCCTTGCCAATCCTGGCAGCAATAGATCTTTCTCAAGGATGACACCGAATAAAAGCAAGGCCCTGACCTGAACGTTCCACAAAAACTTCGCTCTGTAATTACAGCTTGCTGTCG
This sequence comes from Hassar affinis, assembly GCA_025674545.1. Taxonomy (NCBI): domain Eukaryota; kingdom Metazoa; phylum Chordata; class Actinopteri; order Siluriformes; family Doradidae; genus Hassar; species Hassar affinis. Next base: position 11,517,454 of record JAOVYV010000045.1, on the reverse strand, counting down.
TTTATCACTCGGGATTTATCTGAATAGAAAGTGGAGCTTGCGTGCATGCAGGGCTATACTACACTGCGTGCTGCTCAAAAGATTCAATGGTTAATTGGGACAGGAGGAAAAGAAAATCAAAAAAGGTTGAAAAGAAGCAAGTGACACTGATGCACATCAGGGGCAGTTGTGACAATCGTAAATGAGTTGTTTATCTCGTTAAGCATTTTTATGGTGCTGCTTCTGGCAGGCTCAGCATCACAGGAGACACCTGTGAAAAGAGCACAAGGTCATTCTGCACTGTTTTGATTATTACTGAGGCAATTCAGTTCTCAGTACAGCGTTTTGTTTTATTTATCAGTCGGAGAGGCAACACAATAATGATGGTGAAAGAAACTGTATCATTCTTATTGTGCAACAGTTTAATACGGAAGACGTGCTTGGAATATTACAGTTTATAGTTGATAGATTTTAAAAAAAGCTTTGTGAAGAAGGCTTTTTGTCAGTTATTTCGTTTTGACTAAAACGTCTAGAACTAAAGTCTGTCAGTGATTGATGTGATTTTCTTTTGGATTTTAAATTAAATAGAATCATATACTATGATGAAAACAAGGGGAAATGTTTCTGTTTGCTCTAGCTGCATTTGTGCTCTAAAAATCGTCGTTCATGCTGATACTCTTATGATCTACTTTCTTACATTGTGGACCACCAGAGTGGTTTCTCTGTGTACCTATTTCCTTGCTAAGTACAACTAACTAAGTTGTCATGCAGTGACCTTGACTCCATGTGGGAAGCCTATAAAAGGTCCTTGTTACTTCATGCTCATACTTTGCCTGTTCTTGGCGCCCATAAATGACCAAGGTGTCCTGGTGGTCCTGATGGTTATACAACCTTTGTAACCTTTTGGGGTTTTTTTTTTTAAAAACTTGAAAATAACATTAATCGTAAATTTCACATGTGAAAGTCTGTTTAGTTTTTTTAGAATAAAACATAGCATCAGAGCATATTCATCAAACCTGACCATTCTGCTTTTATTTGCTTGCTTGTCTTTATATATTCTAAACAGCTATTAGTTCCAGTCCACCAATTTGATCAGACTGACAGCATTCCTAGCTTGATTATACACTATATTGGCAAACGTTTGTGGACACCTGGCCATATGAACTTGTACATCACATTTACGTACATCCCACTCCAGATTTAGTCCCATTTAATGTTATAATATCCTCCACTTTTCTGGGAAGGCTTTTCACTAGATTTTGATGTGTGACTGTGGGGATTTGTGCTCATTCAGCCATAACAGCATTAATATGATCAGGTGCTGATGAGGTTCACGTGAGTAGAGGTGCAGTCAGTGTTCCAGTTCATTCCAGATGTGTTTAGTGGGGTTGAGGTCAGGGATCTCACCAGAAGGTTCACCAGTCATGTTCTTACCCTCCAACTTGGTAAACTATATCTTCATGGACCTGGCTTTGTATCCAATTTGTGTCAAACTTTTAGAAATATAGTGAATGAAATATAATATTTAGAGATGGTAGGATTCAGTAATTTGCATTGGTGAACCAGCATAAAGGTTCAGGATGCAATTGTTCCGATTAAAAAATGTGCACCCAGGTATAGCTTCTTTGGGAACTACATTTTTTTTGTTGACAGAGTAACAATAAACAAAATGGCCATATTCTGTCTGAAATATCAGTTACTCTATATTAATTTCTTATTCATCAAACTGTTGTATAAAAGCAATATCATACTGTAATCATGTTGTTGTACTGAATATACTGTACTCATTACTGTGGCCTTGTGCCTACAGTCAAATCACACCTGTGCAATATTACTTAATCGCATTGTACAAACAGTGCTGCTAGCCCCACCCTATGTATCCTTACTTTTTTTTGGTACCAGCCATGAACAGGCATCAACAATCATCCAGCTGGAACCTTGGATACTGGACCAGTGGCTGATGAAAAACAAATAGCCCAGTTTTCTGGGATTTGTGTAGTGAAAAAGAGCTGATACAGCTTTGTCTCTTGGAGGGAGAATATAGGAAGTCAGACAGATGGATTCCCTCTGCTCTTGTGTGGTGCGTCTGTTCTCAGAATCTGTTTTCCTCATCAGTGGTGCTTTGGCACACCTGCTCTGCCACCCTGCTTTAGAACAACAGAGGAACAACAGCAACACGCTGAGGCCTCAAGGCCCTGCTATACCAGCTGTTTCCTACTGAGGTACAAAGATCTACCAGACACAAAACGACACCAAACTGCATCATCTCTATTTCAATCCTTCCTCATGCACACGCTTTCCAAGATTGATGCAACTAGAAAAGAAACACAGACTCTGAAGAAAAGACTAAACTGAGACCAAGAACTATTTACAGCTCATAGAAAAACTTAATCTCTTAATAGTAACACTTAATGCTCTAACATTTAATAATACAAACACAAGCCTTTCTTGGTGAGCCAGTAGTCTGTGCATTAGTGCCAAATTAATTACAATAACAACATTACACAGATTTATTACCAGGAATAAAGTGTATCATAAATCTAAAAGTATAAAAAATGTATATACAGCTTATGCATTTTCCTCCTGGGTGTGTGCGTGTCCAGCTGATCAATTTGTGAGTGAAGATTCTCAACCATCTATGCTCTATGTACTTTCTTTCTGAACTGACAACCATGGGAGACCTGAGCTGTGATTGTAGAAACAGAGTGTGTGTGGCTGCAGGATCATTAAAGGCCAGCTTCAGAGACACTGCTGGGGGCCTTCCATCTCAGCGGTTCATAAATCTGGCCTAATACACACCAGTAATGGAAAGGAGGCTAGCATGATCAGGAAATACACCAGAATGTCTGCACAGAGCCAATGTGTCAATCTTAATATCAATCACAAATAGGGAAAAGTATAATGTCTCACTAATATCAGCTCACTTGGGGAACTGATGACTCTATACAGCTGCATCTTCTCTCACTTTATAGACTAGATATGAAATGAAAAGGATGCAAATGCCTAAAGGAAGGAAGGAAGGAAGGAAGATTGGGTGGTTGGATAGATGGATGGATGGATAGATGTATTTTTTGAACATAAAGGTTGGTAAGTTAAAAGAAGAAATGAACCTCCTGGGTGAGGAAAACTGAACCAGGTGTTCACATATCTCTGTAGATGCTGATTGAAAACTCTACAGTCTTTTGGCAGGCTCTAGAGGACAGAAACTCAACACCTTTCAATAACTCCACCTAAAAGCTATCAGAATAAATTTCACTGTGTCAATGCTATTAAAATGTTCAAAATATTTATGTAATCAAAGCCCAAAAAGCCACATTCAAATATTTAAGAATCCACATTCTGTTCTGCCTTTCATTCCCTCACATAAAACTAACAAAACATGCCAAATGATCTCTGAATCATGTCATGTAGTTCAATAAAGTTCAGAATTATTTTAAATTCAAAGTTGAATTTCTATAGTACAAATGAAAATCCTAAAAGCGATATTATATATACAGTATGTTATGAGGACCAGGGAAGGACAGGCCAAAAAAGGAGAGACCAAAAACAAAGGAACATATTCTAAAAATGGCAACCGTTTCACTTCAGACTTAATTTGAAAACATGTGTCTTGTTCTTGCGTACTTTCCCACAAACTCCCCTCTACAAAATAACCTGATGTGTTCATTATTATACAATCAATCTGACTTACTGTATATACTGTATATGGATGTCTTTAGTGTCTAGATGTGGTCCTTAACTTAGCCCTGCACCTGTAGTGACTAGATTTAGCTCTCCCCTGTGCATACATGAGAGAGTGTCGCACCATAAGCAACGAATTTCTTTCCCTAAGAAATCAATCATTACCTCAGGATTTTCCCTACTGCAGAGCCTCTACTAATGGCCCATGTTACCAAAATTTTCCCTAGCAATACCTCATGTCATAGCGCTAAAAACAAAGAAAGGTGCAATGAGAGATTCTGTCACATAGCATGCTTAAGTAGCATTAGCTTCAGGTAGCACTGATTAGCATGCTAAACCCTGGGAATTGGAGTTCCACCAGCCTGCCTAGGCCTATGATGACCTCACCCTCTGCTGATCAATGAGGGTGCTGCTGGACCCCTTACAGAGAGGCTCCCAAAAATCCCATGCCCACAGCCTAGTTCACTAGAGGGTCTAGGATGTTTTGGTCTGGTACCCAGGAGTGCTCCTCTGGACTGTAACCCTCCCAATTGACATGGTATTGGGTACTTCCCCAGACCTGCCTGAAGAGCCTTCCACCATGCATGGCCCTGGTGGGTGGCTGCCGGCGTGGGTCCCCCACATGGGTAAGATCTAAGTTAGGAGTCATGGAATGTAGGGTGTATCCTCATCACAGGTGGGAGATCTAACCGGTGGGTGACTGTGTTAATGTGGCAGAGGGCATCCAGCAGTGGCAGGTCTCAGGTTGATAAGAGGTCCCATTGATGAACAGCAATGTCTTAAAGTGCTGCTAATGTCTTTTGGCAAAATTGTCAACCAAAATTGTCAACCAATTGTTCATCAGGGGGAACTCCCACCTCCCTTTCCTGTTCAATAACAGGTCCCATTGCCCTGGACAAAACGTGGATGTGACAAGCCTTTTTTGTGGTCCGCAGTCTGTTTCATGTTTTCAGCAATGTCTTAAAGTGCTGCTAATGTCTTTTGGCAAAATTGTCAACCAAAATTGTCAACCAATTGTTCATCCTGTTCAGAGAACATGAGAAGTGGATAGCCAAACTGGCATTCAAATAGGGACATGCCACTGGCAGAGTGCTATAAGGTGTTATGGCCATACCCAGCCCACAGCAGGTGCTCTGCCAAGAGGAACAGACATTGGAGCATGCAGCCTAGGTCTTGGTTGACCTGCTCTGGCCATCGGACTCCAGACCTCAAGCTGGCCATGACCCCCATGAGTTGGCACAATGCCTTCCAAAATCAGCTGTCAAACTGTGAATCACAGTCGCATACTAAGTCACTGCACATCCTGTGGACCTTAATGAGAAGAGCAGTAAGTTAGAAGTCTCCTTGGCCAAGGGCAGTTTAGGAAATGTCACAAACTTACAGGCATTGGAGAACCAGTCCATGAGAACCAGGACCACAGTATTCCTCTTGGACAGAGGTAGTGCCATCACAAAATCAAGTGCCACATGTGACCATGGAAGTGAAGTCTGTAACTGTAGCTCTGAGGATGAGATGAGGGTTCCTTATTTCTTGTGCATACTGTGTACAAAATTACATAGCCCCACATGTCCTTCTCCATCCCTGGCCATCAACATTACACTTCCTTCTCAATACCCCAAACTAAAGTTGAAAGTTGAAATTTGGGTTCTAGAATGGGTTCTGTTTCGGCTTCTGAATGTATCGAATGCTTGTTGGGGCTCGGTGGAATGGACCTAAAGTTTTTCCAGGTGAGGGCTGTGAGGGTACCCTGAGTACCTCATTAATGAGCCCCTCGAACAATAACTGTTCAGTCGGTTATGCATGTCCGCTTTGGTGAATATGGTAACCTGTAGTGCCTTGAACACAGTAGACATGATGGAGAGAGTGTAGCAGTCCTTGATGGTAATTGCGTTAAAACCCCCTATAGTTGATGTATGGTGTTGATTGCCAACAAAAAAGAATCCTGCCTCAGCTGAGGAGGACAAGAGGCAGATGCACCCTAGCTCTAGGGCCTCTCGAATATATCCCTCCATGGACACCTGCTCAGGTGCCAACAAAGCAAACAACTACCCACAGGGTGCACTAGTGCCAGGGAGGAGGAGGATAGCACAGTCAAAGGTTCTATCAGTGGACAGAACCTGCACCTTTTCTTCACTAAAGACCTCCCTGAGGTCACAATACCACTCTAGGGGGCTTGGATGCATCACCACTGGTGGCCTCCACTTAACAGCTCCCCTGGCAGCATGGTTCTCACACACAGATGGAATGTGTGACCGAGTCTATGTGCAGGATATGATGTTCAAGCCAGGGGTATCCCAGAACTCACTGTAAATATGTAGTGGGCATAAAAAGAAATGAGATACAATCCTTGTGCACCCGAGCACATCATGGTTCTGGTGAGGTACCAGTGTGTTCATTCAAACAGATTTTTTTGGCAAATGCTTTAATCCAGAGCAGAAGGTTAAGGGTCCTGCTCTAGGGATCCAACAATGGAAGTTTAGTGATGACTCCATACTGATGGTGTAGATTCGATGCAGAAATATAAACTGGCCTTTAGTCTTTACTAATGAGCTACCACTATCCCTCTTAGCAATACTGCTAATTTTGGCTCTGTTTATGTCAGTATAAAATTAGTCAGTTATGAATCCATTTCACTTCTACATTATTCATTCATCATTCATTCATTCATTCATTCATTCTTCAGTAGCTGCTTAATTCTGTTTCATTATAGTACAGGATCCGGAGCCTGTCCTAGGAACACTGAGCATGTAATACACATGTATGGGATGCCAATCTCTCACAGAGAACCTTGCGCACACACATGTAAAACTATAGGTAATTTAATAAAGCCAGTCCACTCAGAGGAAACCCACACAGATATATAGAGAACACTGAAACTCCACACAGACTGTGTCCAGATCTCAGGATTCCTCATTATGCTTTAACTATTTCAATTCTGATCCAATATTTAAAGGAATTGATCAGACCTAATACACACTAATAAGACCATACAGAACTACTGATAACACTACAAGAGTTTAGCACAGCTGTCTAGTGCAGGAGCATGATGTGGGCTGATATCTATTAAAATATTCTCCCCTTGGGCACCTGTACTCCCTTAGAAGTGTCAGTGACATTTTAGCCCCAGCGCTTTTACAAAAGGGGTCTAATGGCCTTTGAAACTCTGCAGGACTGAGGCCGTAACTGAGGGCCGATCCTTGTGCAAATGACAAAGGCTGAAATGATCTACAGGGAGTCTCAGTGGAAAGGTGAGAGTTTAAGTGGAGAATACCGAGCTGGAGGCAACTCACACAGACACTACTGTCTCTGACCTATTCGTACTGATCTATCTCTCTGAGACAAACATAATAGACTAAGCATGTATGAACAGGCCCAGCTGAGTTATACAGGCTAGGAACATGGGATGATCACAGTGTTTTCTATGCAAATCAGTCTTACAGTGATAAGGAACACAAAGTATGTGCCTGGCAAATCATGGAAAGCTTGCAGCATTTGGCAGTTTTATGACTAATCAGAAGGCTTTAGTCAAATTGGAGGTTCTGCCAATATGAAAACCATTGCATCATCTTCCATAATAACACCAAATATTGATGTGAAAGGTAAAGGAAATGTATAAAAATATGACAAATTCATGTGAAATTTTTATATTAAGAAATAATGCCTACCAGTAAATTTTGATAGGAACCTTTTTTTGCTGCTTCAGCTAAGTACAGAGTAAAGAGTCTGTATACTTATGTCAGTGCAATATTTTAGTATTTTCTTTTCAATAACATTCAGAATGAGTATAGAATGGAGATGTTGTGATGGATGCAGTATATGGTTTAGCGTTGTCTTGCTGAAATATGCAAGGCCTTTCCTGAAAGAGACGTGTTC
>JAOVYV010000045.1:11472140-11488813 GCA_025674545.1 Hassar affinis | reverse complement strand
CCATCTCCACATCATTGCATTCAGTTTTTATTCACAATTTGTTTAGTGTCCCAACTTTTTTGGAATCCGGTTTGTACCTACCTACCTATCAAAACGAGCATCCATTAGTATTCTTTAAGAGACAGAAACTAGAGAGACTAGTGAATGAATCCCTCCTTATAGTGTAACTCAAGTAATAACATACAATTAACTTCTTTCATAGACATAATAGTAAAGAGGAATAAAACACTTTGGAATGTGTTGGTATGTTCTGCATCACAGCAGTCTACTGACCCTCTAGTCATGTGTGCCACTATTTAAAATATATATAAATATTAACTACAGAATATAAATATTCTGTATGGATGCTGACAATTTTGTGAAAACACTTTACATCATGCATAATGATGGCCAAGCTAAACTGTTGTTCACTATGTGTTCGGGTTTTTTTTTTTAAGTCACATCAGATCACTAGACATTATGCAGGATTAAGGCAATCAGGGTGATTACATTGAATTAGATTAGATTAGATGACTGATGAATGATTTAAGACAAATCAAACCCTTGGTTCCTTCAAGAATGCAGTCAGAGTTTGGTATGTTTAATATGTTTGGTAGAAGAGTGACATACTACTCTCAGTAATAAGACTATGACTTCTATGCTGTAGCATAGTGTGGCAATGGGTGAGTGTTCAGGTGCTGATCTGGCAACCGGAGACCAGGCCGGGAGCAGCAGAAGAGGTAAGCGGACACACCTGTTTGCTCAGACCGAGAGCTGAGACTGAGCATCAGGAAGCTTTTATTTAAGAGCTGAAAATTCAAATTATTTGTAGCTAAATAAAACATGGTGTCTTTTTGTTGCTGATCCTTTTGATGCTGGCTTTTGTTTTGAGGCTATAGGATATGATATCTTGATTTTATTTCTTATCATGCCCTGTGTAACATTACCTAATAAATTATCTTCTAAGATCATTCGTCTACATGGGAGTACACCAATATTTCCCAAAACTGGTCCATAATTTACACCAAAACCAAGAAATCAAGGCAGAGCCAGGATATAACCAAGTAATTCAGCTCATATCACACACCTGGTACAGGTGTATTAGGAACTGAAAGAAATTACACATCTGGCATCCTTGGACTACCTTGAGAAATGCTGTAGTAAACCTGAATACTAGAGCTTCTACTACTGGTGTGTCAGTTATACCAGTACCCGATCAGTTATTTGCATAGCAGAGTGTTTTTGTACCTCTAGAATGACATCCGTTCCAGACAAACAGCGCCCCCTGCAGAAGCTGACCTCCACGTTGTCCAGGCGGCAGTCTCCCTTGGTGATATTCCTGATCTCAGTGTGGCGTTGACACTGTGTGAGCGGATCTTCTACAGGCAGACGAGTGAGCGAGTGAAAAAACAAACAGATATAGAAATATATTGGATATATGTAAGAAGAGGTACAGAAATGTCAGTCTGATTAAAGGTTTTCAATACTTGACTGAAAACTGAACATATTCTGATGGTCTTGGGTGTTTACCTGCTGCTAAGAATAGTTCAGAGCATTTATAACTGTTGTTTTTCTTATTGTTTCAACCCTACATCAGTACCCATATTTGACTGCATTAGCTAGTTTTTATTTTAAAAAATCTGCTGATGAGGTGACTCCTTGGCCATCTTTTGTAAAAAAAACTACATTTTTGGCACTTAAAACTTTTCTGTTGAGTCTGTTCAATCCAGGGAACAGCAGATGAGGCCTGGCAATCCTTTATATACACACCAGAGTTAATAGTGTGCAACAAACTTGTCATCCGTTGCACATGGATCCTCAGGAATTGCTGACAAAGCTCAGCAATTCCATAGAGGCCGGAGAGTAGCACTAATGGCAGCGTATGTCGAAATTGATGTAAGACTTTGGCCATTCCTACCTGTGTACACTTTCCTGCAGACAGGGCAACACTGTCTGTCTTCCAGCACTTTGACTTCACCCTGGGTACAGCAGAGGAGATAAACAGAGCAAAGGGGCAGAGTCAGCAATGAGAAACTCAGAATAACACACGCTTATTTGTGATTCCAATCTCCAGAGATGGAGCACAGCAGCAGGTTGAGCCATCCAGCAGTGACAGCCGTAACACTGCAATTCCCATTGCACCCTGTTACAGCTCTGCCTTTGGGGACAGGTGTACGTGGAAGAGTAGGGCTGAGGTTAAATGTCCATAAAAATGTTTAACATTCAATGACAGGATGATTTGGAGCCTCATATAGCGGTGGGCAGTGTAGCTCAGTAGTTAAGATGGTGGACCGCTGACCCAATGGTCATGAGTTCAAATCCACGCCACTGCTGGGCCCCTGTGCAAGGCTCTTAACCCTCAGCTGCTCAGTTGTATAACTGAGATAAAAGTAAGTCAATCTGGATAAGGGTGTCTGCCAAGTGATGTAAATGAAATGCAAAATGCAAGCAGTATCAAGTAGCACATGGTAAAATGGAATTTTGCTTTATTGTACACAATCAACAACGTTTTCATTTTCTTCTCGTCATGCTCAGGGCTATGTTTCTAATCTTATCCTTGTGTTTCTGGTGTTTCCCTTGTCCCCTGTGTATCCTGTGCTCCAATGTCTGTCTTTATCTCTGGCTCCATTTACATTTGCCATTAACAGGCATCCTGGGTGATCAAGTGGTCACCGTTACATACAAGTGTGAACAGGGTCAAATACGTCTCCAAGACTCATTGGGATCTGATCACTCAGAACAAGGTGGTTGGGGATGCATATGACCACATTCTTTCAGCAGCGTGTACATGAATGTGTCCTAAGGCACATGAAGGACTGCCTACTCAAATGACATCCTGTGCGTAAGCAGAAGTACCTAATAATCTGTATTTCTTACCTAACCATCTGTATTTCTGACCCAACCATCTGTATTTCTTACCTAATCATAAGTATTTCTTACCTAACCATCTGTATTTCTGACCCAACCATCTGTATTTCTTACCTAATCATAAGTATTTCTTACCTAACCAACTGTATTTCTTACCTAACCATCTGTATTTCTTACCTAACCATCTGTATTTCTGACCCAACCATCTCTATTTCTTACCTAATCATCTGTATTTCTTACCTAATCATCAGTATTTCTTACCTATTCATCTGTATTTCTTACCTAACCATCTGTATTTCTTTTTTTCCCCACCTCTTTCCCCTGTCTTTCCCTCCCCTCTCCCCCACCCTCTTATGGTTGAGTTACATATGCAATACCTGAGACATCAAGAGGCACCAGATACATGATACAAGATACTCATGCTGAGGATGGCCCCACATGGACAACCTGAAGATCACCATGAAGGACAGTTTAAAGATACTCTTAGAAACCATGAACTTCGCTTTGCACTTGATATAAGCAGCCTTCCTATGACGATGGCTAGGACTGACTGCCATGAACAGTTCTGCAGTCAAATCTCCATCAGTGAGCAGTTTATATCTTCAACAATGTGGACTTTATGTGAAATTTTTAATCAGTTTACTGTTTAAAATTGCAGTTTTTTTTTTACTATATAGCACTCGGTTATAAAAGAAATTCTTTTTTACTGCACTATCCAGTGTCACCCAAATGAGTCTGGTTCCTCTCAAGGTTTCTTCCTCTTATCATCTGAGGGAGTTTTTCCTCGCCACTGTCGCCACCGGCCTGCTCATTAGGGATAACAGTTAGGGACAAAACCCATAACTCTGTCCTAATTTCATGTCTTTGTAAAGCTGCTTTGAGATGTCCATTATTTAGAAATAAAGTTGAATTGAATTGAAGTAGCGCACCAATGGCAACATATTAAAGTGCTGTATTGTTTTGATTTCTGTATTGTAAACGTAAAGTAAATGTCTTAATTTCTTCTGACTCTTCTTTTAATTCCGGACAGACTAGGCATGGAAAGTACACTGCGGCCTGCCACTGGTTAAAATTACAACGTATTTGCTTTTTTCAAACGGAAATGATGTGCAATGTTTATTTGCATCCAGAGCAGGGAAGTGAGATACGATCATTCAGGACGAACTTGGAGACGCCTTCTAATGCCAGGTATGAGCTTAGAGCTGTCCACTTGTAACCCGATCAACCAGGACGCATGTTAATCCCAGGTGTGAACGGGATCTTTGTTTCTGTGTGTCTGTGTTGCAGGTGAGCTGCTCCTCACCCTCTCCCAGCTGCTTGATTGCTGATTAGACACTAATTGCTGATTGCCCGCATACCTGCAATCCATCCATTTTTGCAGTATATTAACCCACCTACTCATCACCAGATCGCTCCTTTAGACATCTTGGACCACTGCATACTTTCCCTACCTCCTGCTCTTCCTACACACTGATTGATGTTCACCCTTCATTCAGCTATACTCATAGCCCTGTCCTGATCTCAATTCTGTTGTACTCCACCAGCCACCCTCTCCCCCCAGTCTTCTGTCCTCCCCTGCCTAACCCTCACCTCCATCTACCTCCACACCCCCAAAACTGTTAATAAATGTTCTTTTCTCATTTTCCTAATTCAACACTTCTTTTTTTGGAGGGTTTTTTTTGGTATGGCAACATTTAACATGCAGTCTGATAACATTTCATCCAATTACTGTTAAAATACCTATTTTTTAAATGCCCTCATCTGAAGTGGTGATCAACTTATTAATATTTAATACAACAGATTAATACAGCAGACACACAATATTATCTAGGATTCGTAATTGTGCATCACTTTTTCTATATACATAGATGGAGTGAATTATTCAGGGCATTTGTTAATTAGTTAACATTAATTAAGAATTCTTAATAAAAGTTTCTTACGGTTTAAATTTGGTAAATAGGTTTAAAGAAAAGAAAGCTCTAGGAATACGTAGACCTTTTCAGAATAAAACTGAATTATTCCTAATACATTTTCTTTTGTGTTCGAGCTGCTTAGAGAAGCAGTGGAGGTGTTGAAGTCTGGGGAGAGCATGACATGTGCTTCCTCTCTGAAAAAGGTGTGGGGTGACAGCAGAAATGCCATCTAGGAACCATTGTTTGACCACAGCAGTAGGCTGGACAATGAATCACTCTAACCAGCAGCATCTGCTGCTCTCCAGGGACTCCTTTCACACTCAGGACACTTTCTGATGCAATGCCTACAGTATGCTTTACAATTGTTGCATATTTTTTTTGTTGGATGGTGCAAAGCTGCACAGTATGTCAGTTATAACAAAAAGTCATGTAGGGGAGAATCTAAAAAAAAGTTTTTAATAAATCAGCCTGGAGAACGTTACAGGTGAATAATTATCTGTAGAGAGCCCAGTGAATTTCTCACCTCGTCACACAGAAGTGGTGGGCAGCTGGCTTTACACTGCTTTAGGCCATTTACACAGCGACAAGTTTGGCACGTTTCTTCCCACTCAGAGCCAGGCTAGAAGACACACACACACACACACACTGCATTTAAACTCAGAATAATACAGAAGTTTTATAATATATATCTGGTTTCAACTAAGTCCTTCCCATAAAATATACTGTATACATCTGTTCTTGGATTTCATGCATTATTAATAATAGTAATTATAATAGATGCACTGGAGAGTTATCCAGCAGGTCCAATAATGAGACCTCTTGAAGGATAAATAACAAAATAACCAAACCAGCAATACAATTACAGTATAAAAAGATGTAGTTTTCTTGATGAATGCTCCTGTGCATGATGGGGGAGTGATAGATCGCTCTAAACGATTAACTGTGAGACTATTCCATGCATGTTTACTAATGTGCGTAAGAATATAAGCATTTGTTTTGGTGTGCCGAGAGATAGTCAAACCTGGCAACGTTTGAAACAGAATGCATGTTTGTGTATCCACCTCTCGCAGTGTGCCGTCCTCCCCCTCGCACTGACATAGAGCAGGAATCACACACCGGCCCTCTGCGTCACGATAGCGCCCAGAATCACACACGCAGCCCTCAGAGAGCCTGCTCACTTCAGTGCAGTTCAGAGGTTCAGCGCTGTACATGTCCACACACCCTCTGTCGCACACGCGCTCTGACTCAGACATCCCCCGTCTCCAATGCTCTCCCTCTGGACACACTACAGCAAAAGAAACACGTCTTAATAAACCACACCACCACAGTCGTATAATTCAAAATATAGCAGCAGCACAGACAACACGCGCACATCTAACCCTACAAGAATCCACCCGTTATCCTGAAGTCCTATATGACTGCTCTGAGTGTGGTGTTGAGATTCTTACCACAGTCAGGTCCTGTACACACTCTGCTCCTGTGACTGGGGCCTTCACACTCACGTCCTCCATACTGCCTGAGTTGCACTACAGAGCGACTGGAACTCTGCATTCCAGAGCCACATGACACTGAACACGAACTCCACTCGGACCAGCTGCTCCATTCACAGTCCACTAAAACAGAGGCACATGCATCAGGATAACCAGTATACAGTATTTGCAACTTTGTGCAATATTCTTTAAAGCAATCTTCACACTAACATTGGACAAGTTACTCATGTTTCACTAGAAAACTGCTTTTATTGCTTCTATACACACTCTAATGTTTATATATCTAATTTAATAATGTTTAAAAATGAGAAAAGGGAGAATATTAAGCTGCATACTGCATACTTATATACACACACACAAACACAACCACACTGAAGTACTACTTGTTAGGTCCCCAAGGGGATCTTGGAGGGAACATTACGCAGTCCTCACAGTTACTGTGTGAACAGGCATTGTAGCTTTCTGCCTAGCTAACATTAGTAAAACGTAATAATGAAACAAGCCAATGAAACTCACCATCACATGATTCCTCCGTACAGTTGAATACTCCATTTTCACACACACTTTATACACAAAAGATAGAGAGCACATACAAAAAAAAAAGAATTACACACATACATCTATCTGTCAGTGCAGTTACTTTATTTGTGTGCTAAAGTATAATGGTCAAATCCACCAACAAATCCATTATACCAAACCAAGCAGACTGCTGAATGGGAGAGGCACTCAACGTCCTCTTAGTGCCCACATGACACATCACACATATTCACAATCGATAAGCTCTCAGAAATATTCTCTCTCCCAATGGGTAAACAAATGAAAACAAGGGAGGGTGACTGAGTGAGAATCATTACCAAGTGTTACAGAGATGTGGTATAATGGTTCCAGGGGGGAGCTCTTCCTGGTCCAGTGTGACATTGGCCATCCCCAGTGGAAGAGACAATGGGGAACAAGGGCACTCAGAGTAAGGCATGCATGATCCATTAAGCATAACCTAGGAAAAAAGAAAAACACAGTTATTTGCACTGCAATGTGTTTCTACTACAGTATGTTTCTCAAAACAAGGCTGTAGGAGTGCCAATAGCATTTCTGTATTTATACGTGGTTTGCTAGGCTTCTGCTTATTCTTTATTGTTAAAAAGACATAATTTTTTATTAATGAAAAACATTCCACAGTTTCAGTTGGATTGTGTCAGCATTGCCTTGTGTGTGTAAGTAAGACAGCTGTTAATTTATGCATTACACACAAAGAAAAACTAAATGAGAATAATAAAAGGGCATTAAAACTGTAACCTGGTATAAAAGTAGGAGGAGTGGAGTTTGGGGCTGGGGATATGACTTAGCAGGAGTTTTGGTTGAGTCCATAGCTGTTTTCAGGTATTTGGGTTGAGTACTAAGGCATTGAGCTAGTGTATACAGCTGTTCTTAAGCAATTGGTTGAGTGTCGAGGTGTTGCAAAGGGGTAATGAGGTGTTATAAGGCATTACATTTGAATATTAAGCTCTTCCAAAGCATTTTGGTTGAGTATAAAGCTATTCAGAGGCATTTTGATTGAGTACTGAACTCTTCTCAGGCATTCTGCTTGAACAGAAAGCTGTTCCATTGCATTTGGGATGAGAGTAGAGCTGTTCTAAGGTATTTAGGTTAGGTGTAGAGCTGTCACAAAGCATCAGGCTTGAGAATAGTGCAGTTCCAAAGCATTCAGGTTTTGTATAGAGCTGTTCCAAGGCATTTGAGTTCAGTACAGTGCTATTGCTATACATTTGGGTTGTGCATAAAGCTGTTCCAAGATATGCTGGTTGACACTAAAGCTGTTTTGAGGCAGTTGGGATTAGTATAACGCTATTCCATTACATGTGGGTTGACTATAAAGCTGTTTGAAGGCATTTAGGGTTAGTATAAGGTTATGCCATTATGTTTGGGTTGACTATAAAGCTGTTCAAAGGCAGTTGGGATTAGTATAAGGCTATTCCATTACATGTGGGTTGATTATAAAGCTGTTCTGAGGCAGTTGGGATTAGTGTAAGGCTATTCCATTACATGTGGGTTGACTAAAAGGCTGTTCAAAGGCAGTTGGGATTAGTATAAGGCTATTCCATTACATGTGGGTTGACTATACAGCTGTTCAAAGGCAATTGGGATTAGTATAAGGCTATTCCATTAGATGTGGGTTGACTAAAAGGCTATTCAAAGGCAGTTGGGATTAGTATAAGGATATTCCATTACATGTGGGTTGACTATAAAGCTGTTCAAAGACTGTTGGGATTAGTGTAAATCCATTCCATTACATGTGGGTTGACTATGCAGCTGTTCAAAGGCAGTTGGGATTAGTATAAGACTATTCCATTACATGTGGGTTGACTAAAAGTCTGTTCAAAGGCAGTTGGGATTAGTATAAGGCTATGAGTATAGAGTAAAAAGCTGTTTTGAGTAATTTTTTAGTACAAGGCTGTTCTTACCATGGCAGGGGGGCAGGAGCAGCCTGGGCTGCAGGGTCCTGGGATACACTGGCTCTCAGGCCACAGATCCTGGCAGGAAAATGGGCACGAACCTGCACATAGACCGAAAACCTGACCCAGAGGACACTCTAAAACATGGCAAAGAGAAGAGAGAAGCAGAAAATATTATTAAGACAAATTATGCTCTTAAAAACCTCTCATTGGGATTATCCACTCACTATCTTATTTAGATAAGAAAATTGACAGGCACAATTTTAGCCTAATCTAATGAAATCTAAGGCTTTAAGTTTAATGCTTGTGCTGAGTCACTGTTATAAATATCGCACCAGGGGAACTGCCCCATTACTCTTTAGGAAATATGGCTTATCAAATCATGGTCAAATTTATGATGATTATAGTAGCTGGAGACTCCTTTAAAGTATGAGAGATAGAGTGCTGGATGAAGGGCACTTTATTTGGGCTTTTCTACAGCCAGACAGGTCAAACGCACTGGCAGACAGGGTTATCAAGGCTGACCCATAATTGAAACAGGCTCATGAAATAAATGAGCAGACTAAGCCAAACTTCAGAGGTAGAGTTTATACTCATAAGCCAAGAAAGCAGTTACAAAGGTTATTTGTTTAAAGTGCATTTCTACTCAGATCAGCAAGCTTTTCACATTCTACCACTAGTCTAATTTGCATTTAATGGTCTGGTTGGAGCAATGTAGTATCTTTAATAAAAGATCTTTATTTTATTTTATTTTTTGGAAATGCTGGCAACACAGTTTTAATTTAAACTCCAAGATTTACCTTTAAGGAAAACCTTGTCTACTAAGAGAGCAGTTCTCCAGTGATGTCGGCTTCCATAAAAAAGCAGCCAGCTCGTTATAAATATGAGATGAATAAGGCTGCTTTTTTATGGCCTATGCAACTGAAGAGAAATATAGGCATTATAATCCATAACAAGTGTTAGAATCTCATTTTCCTGGTTTGTGTGTGTGTGTAGTTGTGGTAAAAGTATTTAAAAATTGTAATTGGAGTTCCACATTTTAACATGAATAAATGTTACACTGAGTAGGGTTTCATCATTCCTACATCACGTGCGGTGTTCCCTGGATAGACACCGGGTCCACCGCACCCTTGACAAAAAAATTGTTGGTTATTCAACAATTCAAAGTCAAGGGAAAATGATGATGATGATGATGATATACATATGTCTGGGTATGTCTGTACATGTGTGTATATAAGACAGAATATTTGTATGCACATTCTTCTCACCAGGTAGGCAGCTGTTGGTGTTGCAGGCAGTGTGCTGCTCAATAGGAGTTGAGCAGGCCTCTCCTCCAGGCTCAGACGTCTGTAGAATAGTCTTCCTACGCACTGACACTCCTCCACCACAGGAGGTGCTGCACTCGCTCCAGGAGGACCACTCACTCAGCACACAGTCAGCTAACAGCATATAATACTGAATCAGTACAGAACTTTAAGACTGTAGTAAAATTTTTCATGAAGTGAATCTATAATGAAAAGGCCTTGAAATGAATAAATCAATAGATGAATTAATATCTGTGAATATCATATAAGTAAACGGCTGGCTTGTTTACCTAGACTCAACCTGAAAAGTTTCAAATCAGGTACATAAAATGTTTCAAATCTATATTTAAAACAGTGAACGTGGATACGTTTCTATATAGGAATAAGCGGAATTTGTTAATAAATTGCAATGTGGATGGATTGCATGTAATTGCAATACAGTGTGGTTCAGGGTGGAAGCTACACCAACTCTGACCTCAAAGTCACATATTTCCGGACTGTATTATTTTTATATAATTATTTCAGACTTAGTAGTGTTGCTTCACTGAATATTACCATTAATATCCATTCCTTTTACCCTAAGGAACAAATCAAATATTCAAATATACAGTAAGTGCAATGTATTTGATACATTATTTATAATGATAGCTCTTAGTGTGCTCTTGCTACCACTGAAAAATAAAAAAAAACACTGCTCCTGCATTAATAAATTGGTTTGCAGATTTTTAAAACCTGGACAAGTGAGAACTTGTGACACAGTGTCTCTGTCTGTTTATATGTATATTGTAACAATATATATATATTTCTGCAGACCTGGACATGCATGCAGAGTGCAGGTTTGGCTCTGAATGGTCTCTCCACAGCTAGGGCCACCGGGTGTGTGTGTGCAGGAACGTGTTCGGGTCCTTTGTCCTGTCCCACATGACACTGAGCACTCACTCCAGGAACCCCAAGCCCCGTACATGGGGCAGGGCCGGTCCGTACACACCAGTGAGCCGTTCACACACACGCTGCATGTAGACATTAACCATGAAACATTTTAGCTTTGAATTCAAACCTGCAGGAATGTGTAATGAACACTGAAAAAGTTTGGTGCTAGGTTACCTATATACCCTGCTTTTATACTCATAATCCTCTGTAGTAGTACTTTTTAATTGTGTTTTACATTTGAAACATTAAGCCAATGCTGTTTGTGTGTACGTTCTCACCAGGTGTTGCACTCGACTGTGACATTTTGTCCAGGAGTTAACTCGAGTGTGCCATTCTCTGTAGGAAGCCCGCAGCGACATGCTGACACTCTCACACACTCCCTGTCCTGCAGCAACCAATCTTCAGGACATCTACAACCTGCACACAGATCGATAAAAAAATAAGATAACTTGTAGCTTTACTTACTAGCACTTGAAATTTTTACTGAATAGATAGTAAAGTAGTAGTAGTGTTAGTTTGTTAACATGGTTAAAAGAGCAAGAATTTATTTTTTGACACAGATATAATGTAATGCATGACTTTAAAAGCTTATACAGTGCAGCATTCTTGTTGTTCTGGAAAGACTGACTCATAGCAATTGTTATTGAAGTGAAATGTGCACAACTTTGATGTGAATTTGTTAATGTTACTGTAATGACATGGGGTAGTTGTACCTGGGTGACAGACTCCCTGCAGACACTGCACATGCTCCCACAGGTCAGCACAGCTACGAGGACACTGATTGGCACAGTGAGCCTCGTAGACCCGCCCCCTGTCTTCACAGCGCTCGCCTGTGAGCAATAAAATAATGCATATTTTAGTTTAATAGAATAAAGTGTGTGTGTTTGACATCTGTGTGTACATTAATGCATATGCGTTTGTGTGTATGCACATACTTGGACAGAGGCCAGTGTTGCAGCTCTGTGATTGGCTCTGACGTCTTGTACATTGCGGTCCGAGGGCTGCTGCCAGGGCTGTTCGCTCGCGCTGGCGGAATCCTCCACTACATGGCTCCTGACATGCGCTCCACGGCCCCCACACACTCCACTGACACGGGTCTGCAGATGACATCACACACCGATCACGTCAATGTCACACAGTCCAAAAGTTTTTTGTAATTCCACTCACAGGGTAAAGCTTATTTTCCATATAACCCTCTGATGCAGAGTTTTCACGAAAGGTCAAATTATTTTTATCCTTATCATGTCAGTCTAGGTTACTAGACTGTATAAAATCTTGCCAAAATCACTGTAGCATTTTATATTGTTGTTCCCTGATAAGGATTTTAGGAAGATCTTAGTACTGTCAATCTAATTTTCTCCTACTTCATCTGTTTTATCTGCAATTTCCCGCAACTGACAAAGGAACAGAAAACTTAAAGAAAATCTCATGCTAAGGTCTCTAAACCAGATTAATAGCTGTCCCCTGTACTAACTAAAAATCAAAGGGGGGCCAGGCTTTTCTCTGAATGACTCTGATTTGATTCATGTTTAAAAAAATAACATTTAAAGATGTACTTTTATTCTCTTGCTTTCATTCATTCATCTTCTTGGCCGCTTATTCCTTTTCAGGGTCACGGGGGGACCGGTGCCTAGCCAGCCACATAGGGCGCAAGGCAGGAACAACACTAGACAGGGCGCCAATCCATCGTAGGGCACACACACGGGCCACTTTTAGAGACGCCAATCAACCTAACGTGCATGTCTTTGGACTGTGGAAGGAAACCGGAGTACCCAGAGTAAACCCATGCGGACACGGGGAGGACATACAGACTCCACACAGAAAGCACCCAGACTGCCCCACCCAGGGATCGAACCCGGGACCTTCTTGCTGTGAGGCGACGGTGCTACCCACCAAGCCACCATGTCGCCCTCTCTTGCTTTTAACAGCCCTTAATCTATGTGCATTACACGTCAGTGTATCTGAGTATTTGTGTGTATCTCTAATTGAATATAGGATTACAGTATTTTGTACTCTAATTGTCCTGTATAGCTCATTATTTGTAAATACTTTGTAAAGCACTTTGTGATTCTAGAAAGGTGCTTTATAAATAAAGTTTTACTTACTTACTTACTTACTCACTTAGTTATGATGAGTTCAGGGTAAGGTAATAAAATATTTAAGGAAAAAAGTTATATGTGTGGTGGCCTGGGAAAATTCTGATATTCTCTTCTATAGTGTACAGTTGTGAAACTCCAGACGTTCTTGAACTGGAGAGTGTTTCCATTTTGCATGTATCTGAATCAGCAGTAATGTTCTACTATTTTTAAAATAAAAAAAGAGAAAACTGCATGTAAAGATTTCACTCTGACTGACACATTTTGACAGCTGGCATCTGATTACGAGCTGAAGAGGTGTATAGCAATCACAGTTGCCAAGGGTAGCTCAGTGATTAAGACATTAGTCGACTGATCACAAGGTCATGAGTTCAAATCCCAGCACCACCAAACTGCCACTATTGGGCCCCTGAGCAAGGCCCTTAACCCTCAGATTTATAAAAGAGAACAAATGTAAGTCACTCTGGATAAAAATGTCTGCCAAATGCTGTAAATGTAAATCACACTTAGTTGATAAGACTTTATTGGATGAGGTGACTCTTTAATAATGTGATCTGTGGAGGGTGATATTGCAGTTTTTTTAGTTGTTTGTTGTTTTTTTAACTTCATGTGTCAGCATAGGTTATAGTTTTATAAATTATAAAAAAATGTGATTTTTTTTTTGGCCATAGTAACATCCGATGAGTCTGGTTTTCCCACACACATATTCATGAATTCTTATATCAAAGGCATCCTTTATTTCTTTCATTCCTTTGGAAATGGGGTTAATTTCTTTAAGGAAAAAATATAGTTATGCATTAAAAAAGGTTAAAAAGTTGTTGTGCGAATTTGTATACATGCTACAGAAGCTAGGTCAGTGTTGGAAAGTTGGGAAAAAGCTCCATACTCAAGCTTTCAGTATCGGAATCATTTTCGGAAATGAAAAACTGGTATTGTGCCATTCTTTAGCTGAAATGTTTGGAGCTGATGTGTTCATCAGGAAGATGCTGGAGTATTCCTTTAAGCTCACACTCACAATGTTTCAGTAGTGCGAGTACTGTGATTGATGATCACCTTTGCAGACGTCAGGTTGGGGGCAGATCCGCTCCTCCTGCAGGGGTTTGTTGCACTCCCCCTCTCTCTCACTGATAGGTAACCCAGAGTCCACATCCAGACATGTTCGGTAGCGCCTCTGCATGGACACCAGAGCTGTTTCAGGCATTCCTAGACCTCCACTGACATCTCCATCATCACCCATGGCAAAGTCAGAGTGGAGGACAGAGGACGCAGGAACACACGGAGAGCAGGGAGTCCACTCGGACCACTCGCTGAGTGACACTAACAGAATAAAAAAGGTGTGAGTGACAAACAGTACTCTTGTAAGCTTCATGATTAGTCTGAGGCTTATTTCATTTTCATACCTTCGCACTCTCGAGAATCACACTGCAAAGACCCATTGTGGCATAAACTGAAATACAAGACAATATCCAAAAATGTAATTTCCCACACTTTCTCTTGAGCCTTTAAATTAAAGCACAAGCTGAGTGTGAATGGTCTTACCATGTTCTGCAACCTTTAGTGAGCACCCCGCCCTGTGGGACAGTGACAGGGACAGGAGATCCTGTGTCCTGCTGGAAGAGGTGAACACAGCCACACAGTCCTGGAGGCACACACGTCCCATTCTGCTGCAGGAGACCCTAAAGGCATCCAGAGGAACATATATTTCTGAAGAAGCTTCATGATAATTTAATAAGCTGATGCCAGCAAGCAAAAATATAGGAAGTATAAATGTCAAGCTGTATTCTGGAACATGGAAAAAATACTCATATTTTGTGTTTATGCTTATTACCTTGCTATGTGTCATGGTAAAAATAACTCAGTGGGGTTGACAGACTGACACCAACCTCATATTCTTGGAAATAAAATTCTTGGAAAGGTAATATATTTCAGTTCAACGCAATACTCCACAAATTTTCAGCCTACTTTCTAACCATTATTATGTGTGACTTATACTGAGGAAAAAACTGAAAACAGGCAGTTGTTGAAGGGCAGAGGTCTAAGGGGAGTTGTTGAAGCCTATATTAAAAATGTATCAAATTCAAAACATGCTTATTCCAGGACTCTTTTTTTTCCAATAAGGTCATATTTAACATATGGGGCAGTGGTAGCTCAGTGGCTAAGACATTGGACTACTGATCAGAAGGTTATGACCCCAAACCCCAGCACCACCAAGCTACCACTGTTGGGCCCCTGAGCAAGGCCCCTAACCCTCAACTGCTCAGTTGTATAAAAAATTATATAAATGTAAGTCACTCCGAATAAGGGTGTTGCCAAAGGCCATCAATGTAAATTTAAACACACTTAGTATCTTTACTCATTATCTTTACTCTTCCTCAACTATAGACCAGAGCTGTTATCAAGACCGCCAGTGTACAAATCCAAGACCAGATCAAGTCACGACCAAGCGATAAAGGGGTTGAGGCTCAGTCAAGGTTTAATCCAAATGAAAGCACAAGTCAGTCAACATTAACATAGAAAACCATCAAAGAGCCCTGAGCAAAAGCACACTAAGTGCCTGCTTAAGATAAGAGATAAGATAGGATAGGCTTTTATTACCCCATACGTGGATATTTGCATTACGAGGGGAAACAGAGTACAGAAAATTAGCACACAGATTTACAGTGTAAAATATAATGTAAAAAGATATAAAGATAAGATATGTAAAAAGTTAAAAGAATTTACCAATGTTTGAAAATATTGCACTTGAGCCACTAATAGCACTTGAAATGTCCCACTGGAGAGCTGGAAATATTATTTGTGTGTTTATGTAAATGATAATCATACAGAAACCCACTATTATTTTAATGGGCTGGGGAGAGCAGGACACAACCTAATGGATTTTGTTTTTCACTAAATAACTGAGCAAATATTTAAGTTAGAATAATAATATTTTCCATAGCAGCAACATGTACATCTCGGCTACAGATGAACACTTGAACTTTGTTTCTATCATCAAATATTCATGTACAATTCCACAGGAAGTAATGGGATGTGAAGTGGTACATCTCAGCCCATGGGTGTAACAGACGGAGGGTTAGTAGTTACACTTGCTAGAAAAACCTGATAAATTAGTGACAACAAGTATTTTGACTTGAATGTTATATGTAAAATTATTTTACTTATATATCCTAAAAGTACTTTTTGACGCATGTGTTTAGAACACAGACAAATAGCTCTGAAACTTGGCTGCAGATTATTACTAGCAAATGTGGTAATGTGGTCAGAAGTGCATGCTGCTTTACCTTGTGTAATAACTAATAAGTTCTTGTTAGTGTGAGTGCAGTAGGCAATCACACTATTGTTATCCATCAGGAGTAATCAAGGTAGTTTTGTCTAGATTTCAACAGCTGCAGTTTTCGAAATATCAACACCGCTCTAACTCTAAAACGTCCGACATAGTCAGGATTGGTGCGCTTGTATGAGGCTAAGGGATCCGTGCACTCATTTACCCACTACAGTTGTTTTTATCCCCCTTTTTTCCCATCCATTTCCATTGATTTTCATTTGAGTTTCTATTTTTTTGTCATCAGTACTTCTGCTTGAATAACAGTTTGTATACACACTATGACCAGTCTGATCAACTGGATTTACACTCCCAGTTACT
>JAOVYV010000045.1:11455716-11466901 GCA_025674545.1 Hassar affinis | reverse complement strand
ACTCTGTACCAAGGTGAGGCTGTGGGAGACAGTTTCATGTCACAGAGCAAACACCATGGCAAGACTGAGCACAGCAATAAGACACAAGGTAGTTATACTGCATCAGTAAGGCCTCTCCCAGACACAGATTTCAAAGCAGACTGGGGTTTCAAGATGTACTGTTCAAGCTGCTTTGAAGAAGCACAAAAAACGGGCAACATTGAGGATCGTAGACGCATAATGGTAATATACAGATATATCACCTCGACCATTTTATAACACTATCTGGACAAAACTGGTTTATCAGAAGGAGTAACTGTCTGTTTATATATGAATACTTTAGAAAACTCTTATCATGATTCATAAACTATTAATCTAATGTAATAATTAAAGATATTTTTAAGAATATCTTTCTGTTCAGATTAAGAATTTACATCATAAATGAACAAGATCAAAGAATGTCAAGCATGGTTAAGGCAGAGCACGTCTTCTATATCACTGCTGTACATTAACTAGTCAGAGCTGCACGTCAATTTCAAAGGGAAACTAGAAATAGCATAAAATATAAGCTACAATCAACCATAAAACCGCCAGAAGCTCGCAGGTGGTGTGGTTTAAACAGCTTGAGCTCTTATCATCATCAGCAGCAGCGCACATGGCAGGAAAAACTGTAGAGCTTACTGCTTTTGCATATTTTATAAGCACCATATCACCCAGCAGAGCAGGCCGCACTGGTAAAACTCAACTATTTTAAGACACAGCACTCATCTGATGCTTCACTGCATTTAATCTCATTTGAATAGAAAACCGTGAAGCACTGTTCCGACTTACGATGAGAAGAAAAACACATCAGAGGATTCGACTTGTTTGAATCAATTACAGCCATCAAAGTCAGGATGAAGCAGTCTGAGGAGAACCTGTGTGTGTGTGTGTGTGTGTGTGTGGGGGGGGGTTATCAAGCTCAGTTTGAGCTCAAGTATTAATTATAAATGAAAGAAGCAGTTTTCTTTATTCACAGTTGTGAAATTAGTGGAAGAGGACAGCCTGCAATTCTATTTCTGTTTTTCTTTTTGCATTAGAGTTAGAAACATGGCGGTAAATCTAAGATCATCTACAAAAGCAGGTAAAACCCTTCTTGTCTTGCTGTAGCTTTCTTTGTTAAAAAATGAGACTTAAAAGAAAGCTATACATTCTTTATACGTTTCAACAGAGAAAAAATATTTCTCATACAATTCTAGATATAATTCAATAAGCATGTGAAAAGGAAGGAATGAAGGAAGTAAAAATATCTCCAAACACTAACACTGGGTGCAATGCAGGAGAATTTGTGCCGGATGGAACGTCAGGCCGTTCACACACTCATTCACACCTAGGAGCAATTTAACCCAGCCTGTCCACCTACCTTAAGGTTTTGTTTTTGGACAGTGAGAGGTACCTGGGGAACGTGCAGAACACCCTTGGGAACACAGGGCTAAGCCAAAATGGATCAGAAGCAATAAAATAAACATTTCAGTTTTCAGATCCGCGATTGGAACATTGTCAAAGAAATGCTGCCGCTGGCTTGTTCGTTGTTCGTTGAAGCAGGTGCTTTGATTCGCCGAGTTGTACGTCAGCACTGGTGAAAAGTAGCGAAAAGCCCTTGAGTATTTACATATTACGCTACTTTAAATTTCCAGTCCACTACATTTCACAGGGAAATAGTCTACTTTCTACTCCACTACGTTCCACTAGTTAATTTTAAGATGATTTTATACAATGGATCATCTAACAAGCTTTCAAAATGTAACACACAGTGTTAAAGATTAAACCAGTGATTTTCAGCCTTTGTGGCTTTTGACGGTGTGTAAGTCGGGTCACGTTTTGGACGTCTGTGAGCGGTAACAGCTCCACCAAATAGTGGTTTTACTGTCTCTGACTTTACATCTACAAGGTGGAGCAACTAGGTCGGTGTGTCTAATAGAGTGGACAGTGAGTGGACACAGTGTTTAGAAACTCCAGCAGCACTGCAGTGTCTGATCCGATCACACCAGCACAACACACACTAACACACCACCACCACATCAGAGTCACTGCAGTGCTGAGAATCATCCACCACCCAAATAATACCTGCTCTGTGGTGGTCCTGTGGGGGTCCTGACCATTGAAGAACAGCATTAAATGGGGCTAACAAAGGCAGAAAAACAGATGGACTACATGGACTACTCTAATCTGTAGAACTGTAAAGTGTACCTGTATGGTCAGTGGAGCTGATAAAATGGACAAAGAGTGTATACACAAGGAGGTGGGTTTAATGTTATGGCTGATCGGCATATTTATTTTACTTTCCCAAGGAAAAAATAAATGTTACAGAAAATGTTTGGATGTGAATTAAACAAGGAAACACATTATATTTATTTACAATACAACAGGACTATAAAACAATAGGGTGCCTAATACTTTTGCACATTACTGCATGTAAGGGTCAGATCGTCTTATCTCCTCCCCCTTACCCTGAGGGCAGCGGCAGCCTGGCTGGCACTCGGTATTTTCCTGGCACCGAATGTCTTGCTGTAGGTCGGAGCAATGCTGAGGGCACTCATTGGCACAGGGCACAAGCTCCTGACCCAGTGGGCATCCGTGCTCGTCTGGAATGTAGAAATCAAATAAACAGCATCACCCCACACTATATACAAATACAAAAACACCTTCATAAAACTGTACCTCCACCTGTACACATGTCTGTAACAAATGTTCATTTTAATGTTTTTTCTTATCCACCAGTTGAAACCTGGAAGGATATAAATCTTAATGAGCTCATGGGCGAGGCATACCACATGGTTTAGTGTTGCAGGCTTTGACCTGGTTCTTCTCTCCAAGACACTTGAGTCCCCCATTTTTGGGGGGAGGGCTGGAGCAGGACCGAGTGCGAATAGAGCGACCACCCCCACATGACCTATCACAGTGTGACCAAGGACTCCAGCGAGACCAGCTCCCATCCACTGAGAACAGATAAACAGAAACAGAAAATAAAAAAAATTTATGTGAAATGTACACATGCATAACACTCAATTCAATTCAATTCAATTTTATTTCTAAAGCGCTTTTAACAATGGACATTGCCTCAAAGCAGCTTTAGAAAGACAAGAAATCAGCACATGGCCTATAGGCCTTGTCCCCAACAGCTATCCCTAATGAGCAAGCCGGTGTCGACAGTGGCAAGGAAAAATTCCCTCAAATGATAAGAGGAAGAAACCTTGAGAGGAACCAGACTCAAGAGGGAACCCATCCTCATTTGGGTGACACTGGATAGTGCAGTAACAAATAAAATATAGTTAAGAAAAAAACAAGCAAACAAAACATTAACAATGTAACATTAACCAGTAAAGTCCACACTGTTGGAGATATAAACTGCTCGCTGATGGAGATTAAACTGACTAAGTGCAAAACTGTCCATGGGAGATTATTCTAGTCATCGTCATAGGAAGGCTACCTTCATCAACCGCAGAGTGAACACCATGATCACAATTAAGAAATGCATGCTAATATTAAGTATACACCGCTTGCTTATGAAGGCTATATAACACACTAATGAGATCTTGAATTGCCTGTCTCACCACGGCAGGCGCGGATGTTGCAGAAGCGGTTTTCCACATTGCCATCGCTGATGCCTGAACACCAGGTTCCATTAATCCCGGGGGCAATGTAGCTGCGGGAGCGCTGCTGCTGACCAACACCACAGGAGCGTGAACACACGCTCCACTCTCCCCACTCCGTCCACGAGCAGTTTCTATGGGCACATGCCTCATCCACACACACACCACCATCTCCCAAACAATAAAAACAAACCCAGTAGAGTTCAGTAGTGTTTTCAGGACAAGTCAGGATATCTGTTTACTTATTTATCTGTTAAATAAGGTTAAATAAAACTTTAAACATACAGTGTGAATTGACAAATCATTATCTGGATTAAAGACACTGAGCTGTCCATGACTTATACAACCCCAATTCCAATGAAGTTGAGAAGTTGTGTAAAACATAAATAAAAACAGAATACGATGATTTGCAAATCTTTTTCAACCCATTTTCCTGAGCCCATGTGGTAATATCCATTACAGAATGGTGTCAGGTTTTAATGCAGTGCCACCTGAGGGATCGAAGGTCACGAGCATTCAGTGTTGGTTTTCGGCCTTGCCACTTACTTGCAGAGATTTCTCCATATTCTCTTAATCTTTTGATGATATTATGGACTGTAGATGATGAAATCCCTACATTCCTTGCAATTGCACTGTGGGAAACCTTGTTCTTAATCTGTTGAACTATTTGCTCATGCAGTTGTTCACAAAGTGATGAACCTCACCCCATCCTTTTAAGCATTCCTTAACTTTCCCTGTCTTTTGTTGCCCCTGTCCCAACTGTTTTGGAACGTGTTGCAAGCATCAAACTCAAAATGAGTGAATATGTGCAAATCTGTTCTTATTTATGTTTTATACATTCCTTCATTGGAACTTCATTGGAATTGGGGTTGTAGAATAAAGATAACATTAACTAATATTATACAATACTAAAGCTAATTAGATTTATAGGCTGAGCTAAAAGGTAATAGTTGATAGTAACTCCTTGTTTACCAGGACACTGAGGGAGGTTGCAGACTTTCTGTTGTCTGTTATGTCCTGTGCATGGAGCACTGATACACTCTCTCTGACGAAACTTGAGGGCAGGGTGACCTGCTTCATTACAGGATTTAGAACAGGAACTCCATGATGTCCACTGGGAGAAGCCCAAGTCCTCATCTAAAGACAGATGACAGAGAGAGAGAGAGAGAGAGAGAGAGGAAATATCTCAGTATCACAGTAAAACTCTCTCTTTATTTTTGAACCTTTAGTGTGAATTTGCTTAAACTAATGTTTAGCGTCCAGCTTCAGCATGTCCTTGTCCAGTGAATTTGGTTTTTGTGTATCAATTTTGTATTGGCTCTTACGCCAATTAAGTCATCATGAAGAAACTATTCCAAGAAGTTAATTCATGTTTCATATTCATTCATTCAAGTGAGGTTTATTTTTTTGCCAAAAAAGTATTTGCATTTAGTTTAGTGAGGTCCTGGGTTCGATCCCAGGTGGAGCGGCTTGGGTCCTTTCTGTGTGGAGTCTGCATGTCCTCCCTGTGTCCATGTGGGTTTACTCTGGGTACTCCAGTTTCCTCCCACAGTCCAAAGACATGTAATTTATGTGAATTGGAGAGACGATATTGCAATGTTTGACATTGAACTCGTCCTGATGAAATGTGTGTAATCGATGTAACCTTGTTCCTGTCATGAATAGTAATAGATGCTGAAGTGACGTTTAATAAACTAAAGCAAATAAGCAAGCATTTGGTTTAGTAGCTCATTAAGGATGCGGGATTAGTATGAATAAGTGGATGGCAAAGCAATAAAAACTGGTAAGTTTATGGTGTTGACTTTGTGATTTCATGATTACCTGATAGAGGAGGTTCACTTGTAGGAAGCACATCCACTGCAAATACAGAGCGATTATAAATTAGACTCATATGACGTATGAGTATACAACTCATGTTGCACAGCATAATTACTATACACGGACACATAGTGTCATTAGATGCAAAGCAGAACAGCAACCCCTTGTGGAGAATTTCAAAGTTCCAAATGTGAGTGAGTTACAATCCAGTTCCATTAACTGCTTTGCAACTAAAAATCAGTCTTCAAAATAGAATTAGGTTCACCTGGACAATCAGGGGTCTGGCAATACGCTGTCTCTTGCAGGTGCCCCACACAGTCTTGTCCTCCATATGCAGGGCTTGGATTAGTGCAGCTCCTACTGCGCACTTTCTGCCCCAGACCCCCGCAGCTGAGCGAACAGGGACCCCAGGGACCCCAAGAACTCAGACCACCATCACGAGGACAGGGCACTAGAGAGCAGTTCCAGAGGCCATGCTCACACAAACTGAGAGGGAAATCCAAAAAAGACAAAGATTATACTGACTAACCATATATATTATCCCAACATTGGAGGATTTTCAGATCTTAACTCATTTTACAAGTGTGGGAGACCACAGATATAAAGTCAGATTTTAACCGATTTGTAATCTTCTAATCCTTAAAGTCCACAGATTAGACAATTCAGCTGAGGAGAATGACCACACACTTTGCAACTTTTTCAGTAACTTGTGAGATCAAATGTGAGTTCAGGTCAAACTTGGAGGTGTGCTGTTGTCATCAGCTGGTTGCAAAATATGAGTAAAAAAAAGCTGCTGTTATGGCTGACAAGATGGTCTCAGCATTGCTTGTACATTTTGCAGCACAACAAGCTAATGTTATAAAAAAAGAAAGAAAAGAAAATCATATGCGATATTATGTATTCTTTCAGTGCCATTTTTTTGGTTGGTGATGTTTCCCAATTAAAATCCCAATCCCACTGGCTATTGCCATTGTTCCTTTCACACCACAGCACTGCAAGTTGTAAATATCAAGCATGTCTGATCATCATAGATATGATTATGTCTTTAAACTCTTCACATTAGATCTTTAAGACCGATAATCAGTTCAGACCACCCCCGCAATTCTCAGGAGCAAACTGGACCCACAATCATCCCAAAAATGTTCTAGTGTGGTGCCAGAACTAGCCAATATCATCTTTGTAGAAAGATGAGAAACTGAAAAGTCAAATAGTGAAATATATTTATGCTTTCTTAAATTTAAGTGTCAGAAGTCAATCAGAGCAACATGCGTGTTTCCAGACAAATAAGTTTCCAGACAAATAATTACAGAATGTGATAAGCAGAGATTTTGTTCATGTGTAAAAAATGCAATAATATTGTAACTAATATACATAAAATAAGGTAAAAAAACTCTTCTTACCAGGAGCTACACTCATGCATCAGTTCTTCTCCAGACCTGAGCTCTGTTCCCATGGTAATGTTGTAGAGGTCTGGATTTAACTCAGGGGTCACAGACACTCTTTGAAGTGAGGCCAAGAGCTCGTGGTCCACGAGGCATGGACACTCCTACAAAGTTTCATACAATAATTATACACAGTTAAATCTTTGCTAACTTGTGCATATACAGGATAACGTGAATGCAGTGGATAATTTGGAATATCTTTGATAAATGTGCTTATGCAATCATTTTAACAGGAAATGTTCAATTGCATGTTTTTAATGCATTTAAAAGTTTTGAGATGCATAAAATACTGGGACTATTGGAAGGTGCATATTTGTTTACACAATAGTTGTTTTATATAATAGTAATTTATTAAATGGTGCCAACAGTTATAAATTTAATGTATAGCCCAAGAAGAAACTTGTACAAATGAAGAGGTTAAAGGGTGATGCACACTTGGCTACAAGTCATCCTGGGCAGGTAGTAGTGAATCAAGGCAACTGGACTTGTGGTAAAATTCTCAATATGGTTTATAGTCCTCAGTCCATTAAGTTACTACTACTAAAAACTCCAGTATATAGTCACATATTCATTTCAGCAGTTATAATGAGTCATGTGACCTGCAGGCAGACTCCGTGGTGCTGGAAGGTGTTGGGTGGACAGTGACATCCCTCTTCACAACCCTCAGAGTAACACCCTTCAAGCCCACTGAGCTGAGCACAGCTGAATGGACAGCCCTCGCCTCTCTCACACTCCCGGTACAGACGACCAGGAGGGCAGCCCACCTCTGTTAAACACACACAATAACTCATGATAAATCATGCACAAATGTCACAAGAAATCCAATATAAATGGATTCAGATGACCAATGTTGGTGCTACACTCTTTTCATACACACAGTCCACTGTAGAATACTACAATGAACATAAGTGACATTTGTCCTTTGATTAGATCTTGGCCCAATAGTACTTTTTTTTCCTTTTAAAGGCTTAGTCCCAGTCTTGGGGTCACCCTATCTTAAGCTGGTGCAGGTTTTTACTCCTGACTAAACACTCCCATTAACCAGGCTTGGGACTGGCACTGTGTGTGCACTGCAACCATCGGTGGCCGGGTTAAGGGACTCGCTCAGGAGCCCAACAGAGGCAGCCCCTACACTGGGGCTCAAACCCAACCTTCCCATAGACAACCCATAGTCGAAACCTACTGGGCTACTACTGCCCCTGGCCCAATACTACTTATTAATCAGATTTTTTTTGCAAGAATATTTCATTTTTCTTAAAGCAGGGCTCAGTTGAATTAATAGCTTATTTCACAGCAGGTCTCCAGAAACAGGTCATCTGCAAAACTGAGCAAAGACACAGAGCTGTGAAACAGAGACATTTCACTTTTAAATGATAACGCTGGTTAGCAGGGTGTTTCAGAAGGCCAACCTGGGAGGCCTTCTCTATAGGCTGGATGATTAGGCAAATCTCAAAGCCAGACACTGCTGCTCTTGTGGGAGAGTTTAATTGCAATTTCTAACACACCTCTGCCTCAGTGTGTGGGAGCAGACGAATATAAGTACCTAATTACAGAATGCCATAAGAAACAGATGGCTGATTTTCATGGATTTTAGCTTTAAAGCAAGTCTGTTTGCCATGAGACATTGTATTCTCAGACACATATTCTCATATACAGATCCTTCAACTGTAAATTACATTACATTACATTACATTACAAATTCCACAGACCCCAGTCCACATTCAGTTTACGAACAATACAAATGTTAGGAGGTGGCACAGTGGTGCAGTGGGCAGCACAGGAAGGGCCTTTTTACAGTTCCCTGGCCAGAGAAGCCAGGGTCTTTTCTGCATGGGGCTTGTGTGTTCTCCCTGTGTCTGAATGGGTTTCCTCCCCCAGTCCAGAGACATGCAGTCAGGTGAAATGGAGATACTAAACTTCCCCTAGGTACGAGTGTTTCTGGATTGGTGACCTGTTCAGGGTGTTTCCCTGCCTTCTGCCCTGTGAGTACAGGGATAGGCCTCAGTACCCCCTGCTACACAAATGTTAGGATTATTAATCAAATGTATGCAATACTTTTCTAGCCATTTCTTAGAGTCATATTGGTTTTTATTCCTAAACTTTTCACTGACGGAACACATTAAATCAAAGTCTAGTCATTATTTGAACTCCAGCTTGTTTATGAGTTTTTGAGTTATTGAGGTTTCATTCTATTCAATTCAATTACCAGTTAAATAGGCAATGAGAACTATAAGAACTCAATGATAAATATGATAATATATGGAGATAATAGCAGGCTGTCACTTCCATTACAGTAGCAAAAAAATACAGAACAATTGTCTGTACATCATTAACCCTGCTCTGAAGGGGGGCATCATTAATTAAGTGTGTGGTAATTAAAGTCTCCAGAAAGCTGGTTAACCTTGTTTCTTTGTAGAACTTTCTCTCCTTTAGACCTTTGGAAAAGAGATGCAAGCAGCTGCAGCACTTAGGAAAATGTGGGTGGCTTTCGCTGAAGCTTTATGCATGAAGATCTCACAATGTGCCTTCTCTGTGGCATCCCTGCAGTATTTCATTTACCCAAAATACTGTTCAGTTCCCTTGCACAGACTCTTCAAGGTATAAATTCAAGCACGAACATGCAGGTATTTAAAAAATCTAAAAGTACAATCCCATGTCAATGAAATAGGCAGCCATTTAATTGAATAGACTTTTGCAAAAAAAAAAAAAAACTCTTCATTCTCTCATTATTTTTATAATTATTAAATCAGACCAGCCAATAAATATATAATATTGACATGTATGGATCAAAAATATTTGAATACAGCATAGAAGATGTCTTCTCATATTCACCAACTCTCAAAAGTGCATTCTGTGTAAAGACGCAGTGTACAACTCACCCAGACACACTTGTGTGTTGCAGGTCTTGCTCTGGCGTGTCATCCCGGTACACGGAGGAGTGCGGCAGGAACGAGTGCGTCTCTGTTCTCCTCCTCCGCAGGTCACAGAACACACAGACCACGCCGACCAGTCGTACCACATCCCAGAGTCTGAAGAGCACAGCTATATGTGTTATATGATAACCGCATGAAGAAAATAGCCTTTTAAAAATATTTGCATGGTTGGACTTTGGACATAACGTTGTTATCTAAGCCATCTCTATTTTTTCTGTATTTGGGTTTATGTGTGCATGAAGATAAAGGACAAATATCAGATTAATGGTATGCATAAGATAAATAATCTCATGATAGATGAAACAGAAGACATGGTGAACACTTCAAGACATGGTGTTTCATGAAAACCATCTTGAGCATCACACAGTCCTGACTTTGAACATTTATACTATAACAGTTATAGACAAAAGGAACAATGTGTAACTAATTGTAAAGATCTGAATGTCTGCATTATGTCTGAATGTCTGCATTATGTCTGCATTAGTCATCAGTGTAAGCTTACACACCTGTGCAGGCATGACTATTACACTCCTTCTGTTGGTCAGCACCACCAATGCACTCTCTCCCTCCTCCGTCAGGGGCGGGGTTATTACACTGACGAAGCCGCAGCTTGACTCCACCCCCACACGGGGCTGAACACTCTGACCACGGTCCCCACTGGCTCCACCCACCGTCAACAGTGCAACCAGGAAGTGAGTCACAGCGCAAGACACCAGCTTCACACGTGCTAAATTAAATCATGACATCCCGATCCCAAAGCAAGTCAGCATAATATATCATGTATGATGTATCAGCTTCAAATGTCATCATGCTCATTCATGTCTTATTTAGTCAGTGAAATATTTAATACTTAAATATTTATAAAATTAAGGAAGCTTGGAGTTACCAGTTGCTGCATTCTGTGATGATGGTCTCTCCTGAATTTGCATATTGCCAGTCTGTCTTGCCTGGCCACTCCCATGCTGTGTTTGTGATATTTAAATCTGCTGAATTAAGCGGAAAACAGAAAGATGCCTAGTTAATAGCTTAGAAATTTCTTGAAACACAACCATCTGTATTTAATTCACCACTAAAAAAGTATGGCATATACTGGTTTTAAACATCATTTTTAAAAAAACATGCAGTCATGCTTTGCTGTTTATGCTGACAAAATCATTTCAAACTAAATAATCACTCAGTGTTGGGGTACTCATGCAGAAGCAGTGTGTACTACAGCATAGCTGCAAATCAAACGTATGGACTACATGGTGAATAGGGTACCTGTTTTTGTTTTCCAGAGCTGATGTCAAAAACAAACAGTACCATCCAAAAGTTTGGACACACCTTCTCATTCAATGCGTTTTCTTTATTTTCATGACTATTTACATTGTAGATTCTCACT
>JAOVYV010000045.1:11324038-11335669 GCA_025674545.1 Hassar affinis | reverse complement strand
GTTAGTGGTGTAGTATAGGATATTGTGTGTAGTTGCTGATTGGATTGCGATCAACAGTAACTTAGATGGGAATTGGGCTGGGCCCTATGTTTAACTCTAGGTGTTAGGTGCAGGGTTTATTCCCTGTATTATGCTACTACTACACCATCCAGCATAACCGAGAAGAGGATGAGATCCCTTTTGAGTCTTATTCCACCCAAGGTTTAACCCTTGTGTCACCTTTGGCTTGCTCATTAGGGATCTAAATCTGCATGCACGTTTCTGTAAAGGTGCTTTGTGGGCACTCGGTTCCTATTGTTAAAATCATTTCCTGAATAAAACCAAAGAGATTAGACTTGACTCGAATTGCAGTGGACCTGTGGAGGACTGGGTCTGGGGAGGGGCAGTGGAGTTACAATTCAGATGATTGTCAGAGGTTTTGGGGTTGGTGGAGGGGTTTCTGTAATGAAGGAGATCTAGCATGTATTTTATACATTTACAGCTTTTAGTTACTTAAAGCAGGGGAAGGAGAGCTCTTTATCAGGTTCAATGGGTTCTTCTCTCGACGTTGGATAGGTTAGTGACGCTCAGATCGGATTTGTTCTTTTTCTTCCCCTCTCTGTTTCTGCCTGACTAAAATGCAAACAGTTTTGGGGATGAATAAATGTGGCTCAATCAATGACATGGTTAAAAGTTAAATTCCTGAAGATAATGCCCTCGAAAACGAAGGCATGTGGACTGGTATAATCTCTCTGGCCTGATGTGTTGTTTGCTTAAGGGCCACTTGGATGAGGCATGTGTGTATTTGCCATATGCTTTTCATCCACATTCTGACCCTGACCTGATTTGCTGAACTGTTATTAGGCAAGAGACCAATTACAAACATGCCTAAAAAAAATCCATCAACCCTGGTAATCAGTTCATCTATAAATGTAATATATTAAAATTTTCAGTGTTTTAGATGAATGGTAATATCACAGTTGGTTTGCAGCTCATATTTTGACAAGGATTGACAGACTCTGTAATGAGAGTCAGTTCTGAAATGTTATAAATATAAATAATAGACATAATAACCATAAAGACCAATATTTGTCAAAACCTACATTAAAGGCTATAGACCCAGAACATCCCAGGAAAATCATTTCCGACTATAATGAAGCCCATAACACAGGATCAATTCCAGATGGTCTGCACTTGATCTGATTTATGAAGAGGTGGACGTGATAAAGAATACCATTTATTAGATCATCCCAGAACGCTGAAGCCCATAAATTTTTAGGAGGCAGGTCTAAGAGAGTAGTGAGAACAAGCAGTTTTTAATTAAAAACTGGATCTAGAAGGCCTGGGGGAGGAGAGTAAAGGACACCGGGGTTGAGTATGTAGGAAAGTTGTACAATTATCTGCAGAAATCGTATGTTTGGAGAATCTCGGGAGGGGGAGAAAGCGAACGCTGTGCAATTCATCATATTTTTGTCATTAACATGACGTTAGTTTCCATGATAAACACAAGAAAAGAAATGACCCTTAGATTTATGTGTGCAGGTGACGTCATTAGATTACGACTGAAGAACAAACACACATTATGATTTGTGACACATTTTTGTCACTGTGCTTGAACACAGCGAAAATCAACTTCTGCATTTAACCCATCCATGCAGTGAGACACACTAGTGAATGCACACATGCCCCAAGGGTGGGGGTTAGGTGCCTTGCTCAGGGGCACTTCAGCCCCATCAGCCATGGGAATCGAACCCAGGACCTTCCAATTATGGGGCAGACACCTGTAACCACAAGATCACAATTGCCCCAGATGTTTATGTAATGCCATAAGGCATCTAGATACACTAAAAGAACACTGTCCTGTTTTATATACATGAGATCATGAGCTGGTTTTTATATACATGAGATTATGATCACTGAGCAGTTGATGGCCACAACTGGCTAGTAGTGCTCTGATTGACATAGTCCAGGAGAAGACAAGGCCAGTTATGCTTATCAGGACACCCGTCCTTGGCTGATTGTGACATTTACATTTACATTTATGGCATTTAGCAGACGCTCTTATCCATCATCATACTCACAACAGCTCAGCAATTTAGGCAAATGGCTTGATTCGAATTTGAGTAGAACATGTTACTTAAGTGTCCTGCGATGGAATGGTGTCCCATTCATGAAGTGTGCTGACTCTCTGGATCTACTGCAGCCCTGACTGCGATAAGACTGAGTTGGGGTCTCGAGCTGCACTTAAGTCGCACACCACTGACTTCAGACTTGGCTCGAGGCTCGAGACTCATCCTCAAAAGCCTTGAGATGCAACTTCAGTCGTGAAATTAAGATTTGTGAACAATCTTTTTTCACAAGTCTTTTTTTTTTTGCCACATTAAGGTTAAAGAAGTGACTGACGAGCTGAATGCCATTCCCTCCCTTATTGTCGTGCATAACTTTACTACATGTGCATAGCCACAGATAACACAACCATAAGAAACTTGATCAAACCCACAATCTTCTGCTCACAAGGCTGATACACAATCACAAGCCCAAAGCTTAGCTGTTCATTTTCTTATAAAAAGTACCATAAATCTAAGACCATTTTACATAAAACAAGCATAACATTACATTACATTACAAAATGCCCAAGTTTAAATGAACTGTCAGAAGTGTTGCCGAAAAAATGTCAAATTATTTTTTACATATTTTTATTTAAATACATTGTCTGCTTTAAGTTTAGGTTAACTGTACTCTTACATCATGTAAATTACAGAAAATGCTGCAAATTTTCTCAGTAAATAAAACGTAAAAATGTTTTTATGGCTAGTTTTGTTAAAAGTATCATCTAAAAGCTGTTATAAAAAACATGTTTAATGTATTCCATTTATACAGTTTTTTTATTATATCAATCTTTTTTCACAAATCTTATTTAATTTTGTCACATTAAAGTTACATAAGAAATGTCTGGAGAGCTGAATGTCATTCCCTCCTTTATTATCATGCTTAACTTCACTTGAGACTTGACTTGGACTCTAGATAACCGATTTGAGACTTGACTTGGACTTGCAAAAAAGGACTTGTGTGCATCTTTGGGATTAAGAAACGTTTAAATTATGAAGGAATTAGAGTTTGCAGGTTTTTTGGTAACTTGACAAGCTGCATATTTTTTGTCTTGTTAATGTTTGCAAAAAGAAGGATAGAGAGAGAGAGACACACATACAGAGAGAGAGAGAGTGAGAGAGAATACAACTGTTTACAGCTGGAAATTGTTGCACAGACGTTCTAAGACATTAAATGTGTCTATAAATGGTTACAACATACAAAATGTCATTGTTGCATAACTAAAAACTTGTTCATGTTGGAAAATGGCTGTGGTGAGAGATGAACAGAACGGGACATGCTGTCATTTTAACAGTAATGCTTTGTGTCGGGCCGTGTTGCACTGCACCGCCCAGTCATTGAGTATTTTCTTCTAAAAGCATGCCCTGTTGTATTTTTGTGCTTGTCACAAACCTGTTTATATTTTCAGTCATTTTGAAGGTATGTAAATTGTAGTGAAGCAAATCAGGAAAAACAAGTACTTGATAAAGTACAGTTGGGACATTCTGTGCTGCTCCTTTTTCTTCTCAGTTATTGAGCTCATGGAGGGAAAAAAAGAAACACAGGCAAATTCTGTATGTCACACCTAATATAGTGAACAAACTTTCTTTAATGTAAACACTATAGTTTCTATACAGCAAGCAGGCGTATGTGTGAAAGGCGGTGCAGTTTTGTTCCCTGTTCAGCTGCTGTGTGCTGATTCACTGCTCTACTACATCTGTCGGGAACTGCTTTCTTTCTCTAAGGATTTTTATTGCTGATGCAGTCAACTTGCCAGCTGGATTTACCTTCACCGAGGCGGTTTGGAAAACACCTGGTGCCTGCTATTCATTTGGCATTTTTTGGGTTGAGATTTTTGCATGAACTTGTATAATGCTGTTCAAAAGAAGTTGATGGTAACTCGGTTCTTTTATTTGAGAATAGTTCATGAAGTTAAAAAATGCATAGTAAGATGTGAAGCAAAACGTGGACAAAACATGCAGACACTGCTTTGTTTGGCAGTGATGCCCTCTGGTGGATACATTATTGGCTTTGTGTTTCATGTCATGTTCAGTGGTTGTTTAATATTAACGATTTTGCGTATGGACATTATCCTCATTTGAGCAAACTCACTGTTGCCCATAAACATGCTGTCATTTAAGGCTTCAGTGGCTGACGGCTTCAAGCAAAGACATGTAATGACTACTTTTGCCTCCTGAGTCTGTACTGCATGCACACACACACACACACACACACACACACACACACACACACACGCACACGCACATGAAAAGGAAGTCATTTCTGTGTCATGGATTGCATTGGAATTTACCAGAACTTACATGCTCCTTGTATCAGCTCTTTTCCCCACCTCACTCACTGTAATAAATATACATCACTGTCAACATTAAGCACTCTCTGTGGCACAAATGTCATTAATGGCACACCACTAATCTACTGGTCAATACTGCTGCTTCATTTTCATTACTCTTGTGGCTTCCTGTTATGTGTTATTGACTTCTGGAGGCAAGTTGAACTTAATATATTGCACATTTATTCAGGACTCTGTGTTTATTGTATTACACCTCCGTCCATGTGCATTCAGGAACATGTTAGCTATTCAAATCCTTTTCATTTTAGTGTCTATAAAAAATGAGAGCCATTGTACTTTCTCAGTAAACATGAGATTATTGGCAACGTCATAAATTGTTTTAAACACTTTGCTGTTAATGTGCTGTTAGTTTATTTAAATATACAATGAATAGTTGGAATAGTTGTACGCCTATCACGTGAAACGATTCTTGCCAGCTGATGCCGGTTCTTGACAGTCACGTTCACCCAGAGTCTTTACACGGCCACAAGTTCGAGGTTTTGCAGGAATTCTTGTAGCCATGGTATACCCTTGAAATGCTCATACATCCAAATCCAAACTTTGCTTCTACCTCTGAAATGCTATGACCCATCTCACGAGCTCCAACTATTAATCCGCATTGAAAATCACAAAATCGTGATAACCTGCCATTCTCATGGCGGAAACAGCTCTAGAAGCTTCCATAGATGTCTTTCGCTTTATATACGCACTGGAGGACGCAACCGATGATGTGCATAGGTGGTGTTGCTCTGTCTTTTGTATTTGCTTCCGAAAGGAGCATAACAAATCGTTATATAGTATATACAAGAAATAGATAATTTAATACATTGCGTTCATGTACGTAAAGCACAGTATATTTGGATTTTGCTCACTTCAAGAAAATGCACTGAGAAACTGGTGTTAACTGCTTCCCTGGATTTAGTATTTCCTGTTTCTATCAGTTCATATTACTGATTAGCTGGTGATGGTGGAGTATGACCATCACTCACTGCGACAGACCATCACTTATTGCGACAGAGTCTGACAGGGTTCTCAACCCTTTTGCACAGGAATTGCTTTAACGGTCTCAGTCTCTGTTTATTTTATGAACTATTCAAATATAATGCTCATTTTAAACAACACTTGGTTCCAGTTCACTAATTTGATTGATAAAAAGGGCTGGGTGATATAACCTATAAATAAGATTTTTAGGCTTTATTGTGAATTACGAAATATCTTTATATTTTGAAATCTCTTTGGATTAAATCTGTTTAATCAAAGGGTTAAATCTCTTTAACCCTTTGATGCCTACAGTCACACCAGTATGATGATTCTTGTAGTCATTGCAACAAAAACACTAAAAAACTGTAATTATCTTTACCATAGTTAAGATCTAAAATTAAAAAAGGAAACTTAAGTGAAACCACTGGAGGTGAGGTAATTTGCTCAGTGGCACTTTTGCCATGTCATTTCTGGGGATTAAAACCCACAATCTTCTGTTCACAAGCCTGTTTCCTTAACCACAAGCCCACAGCTTAGCTATTACTGGTGATATAAACAGTACCATAAATCTAAGACCAGTTTACATACAAAACACGCAAATAACATTTAATTTTACATTACGAAATCCCAAGTTTAAATGAACTGTCAGAAGTTTTGCAAAAAATAATCGGTTAAATTTAGTTTTGTTTTTTAGTTTTATTTTATTTTAATACATTATTTAAATAAATTACATTACTTTCTTTAAATGTACTTTAAAACAGCTCTAGAAGCTTCCATAGATGTCTATAGCTTTATATACGCACTGGCAGACGCAACCGATTGCCCTGCATAGGTGGCTTGCTATGGATTTTGCATAGGCACCTGTACCAGTTTTTCTGGTACTTCAGTGTATTGTTCAATGAGATTTTGTTTGCTTTTTTTTAATGCTATAGAGCATTTTATTCCAGAACATTTTACTCACAGAACAGATATCTGACTGCCAGTAGATTGAAATTTACATTATTTAAACTTAATTGATTCAAAAAAAGCAAATGAGAGCTAATACGTACGTTATATAACTTACTTAAGGTCCATTGTAATTTTTCCACTACTGTAACAAAATAAATTATGTGGACTCCTTTGGCTATGCTTAATCCCCAGGGACTCCCCAGGGCCCCTGGACTGCACGCTGAGATCCCTGACTTTATGAA
Organism: Hassar affinis; assembly: GCA_025674545.1. Classification (NCBI taxonomy): domain Eukaryota; kingdom Metazoa; phylum Chordata; class Actinopteri; order Siluriformes; family Doradidae; genus Hassar; species Hassar affinis. The sequence continues at coordinate 11,329,081 of JAOVYV010000045.1, read as the reverse complement.
CTATTTATGTTACTCCTTAATCGTATTATAATGCAGATTAAATTCAACACCATGCTAGGTTTCTAGCAGCACTTTAATGACCTTGAACACAATTCTTTAAATCCAATTATTAACAATTACCATATAATATTTATGATTTTCCCTGGACAATGGTGGATGTGTATTATGAGCCCTGGCTGAGTGATGGCACATTAATATTAAATGCTGCCTTTTTCTCTTAAGGTTTCTATTTAAACCATGCCTTTGAGCTGTTTGTTTTTACTATTGTTATATTATACAGCAGTTAATTCTGACTGAGTAATTTGATTGGACAGGAGGCATTCCATGAGTGCTGATATTACAGTATAACAGCAGTGGGACTTTTAACTAAACATGCATCATTCCACTTTAAGGGTGTATTTTATTAACATTTAATTAGGCATTTAATTTAATTTAAATGTGTATTGCAAAGGAGAACATATTTCCACAAATTGCATTTGAGCTAAATATATTTATTTTACATTATTATATTTATTATTCGTTTATTACTATGGTGACATGTAGTCCTATACAAAGTACCAAGCTAGCATGCAGTAAAATGTTTGTGTTGCTTGGCAACAGTCTAGTCCCAGAATTTGTGCTAGCAGGGGCAAATAAATGAATAAAAACAACAAATTGTGATCTTTTGTCACTTGGTACTGTTGACTAATAAATGTCGCTTGCATAACTGTTGTAAAACAATTCAAATCACCTCAAGGTTGTACTGTTATACTAAATATCAGCACGGCTGTGTTTATCTATGACCGAATCACAGCTGCTGATGTACAGCACTCTGTCTCATGTGATATTGCTTAATTATATAACAGTAAAAATGACACATTCTGCTTATAGATGTTCTTCAGGTGGTCCTGGTGCCTACACTCACAGGCCTGTGTGTTTTATAAAAAGGCCAGGATTTTGTTAATCTTGTTAAGTGATTACTGCTGTGTTCTCATGCTGATGAAGCAGTGGTTACTGACCACTGATCACTGATCAGGAGTGTATCTGTGTAACTTTTCACACCAGAAAACAGAAATCCAGTTTATTTTGCAACGACACACTGACTTGTTCTTACATGAAATGACCACATGAAATCCAGTGTAGAGGAACTTGCCAGACCTCACTGTCACAGATTTACGTAGATGGTCAGCATGAACAAAGCTTTGTTCATTTTCGATATTAAGCGTCAGCATTTTTTTTTTTTTTGCATTATGCACAGAACTCTATTTATTTCCCCTGTCATGCTGTGATGTCCATTCAGGCATGCTGTTAGAGCCTTGGTGTGAACTGGAACACTGTACACTCAGCTAGGTGAACAGCATTGCATCTCTTTTTTTAGAGCTTGCACGCTCTCTCGCTTTCTCCCTCTCCTTCATCTATCCTTTGGCTCCTCCCTCGCTGTTAGTGCCTATGTTCTGGGATCAGCATCTGATGTGTCACTGGTGTTAGGTTGGCCGTGTGACAGAAGCTGATCATCAGAGCAGAGATTAGCATAGCACCTTCCTGATCTCAGGCTTTGAGGAACCTGAACGCAGCCACTTTCTCAGCACAGCCCTCTCCTCTCCATCAAGCATGGAGCAAGGAGAGAGCTCCCGACGCCAGGGTAAGTGCCTAGGGTCACGCTCCGCTGTTTGGCTTAATAACTTTGTATGAGAGTATGAGAAATAATACATTCAGATGTGACGGTTCCAGAAATGCCAGGTTGGACAATATGTTTGAGTCGTCTCTATGTCTTCCATCTCTTAGGAAAACTTTTAGTTGAGTGTCATGTCTTCTGTGATATGTTTCATGAGATTTAAGTGTTTTTAAGGCTTGCAACCAGCATACAAATGTCCTTACGTGGTTTGTCCTTACTATGAGCTGCTAGTACTGCTTTAGCGCTGTTTTTTATTTGTTGGATCAAAGGAGCGAAGTGCAATGTCATCATGCTTCACTTTTAATTGCTGCTGCCACTGTTATTTTTAGGGAAACCTAGCTCAGATGCGTGTTAGGCAGCTTAGAGTTCGAGCTGAGCAGGTGTAAATAGACTGCGTGCTCAGTAACAAAATAGCAATGCTCTTGAATCACGAATGGTTGTTTATTCACACACTTTCATCCGGGCTTGGACTATTTGTTCCACGCTCCTTGGGTTTGTACCAGACTTGAATATCTTGTGTAGTGTAAGAGTTAATAAGCTAATATCCACTGGATCAGTTTTCTGTGTTATTTTTTCAGTGGTATTAATTCCTGATGCGTGTTAGAAGGGTACCGTACAGAAGGGTATTGAGCCATGTTAAACAGTCTAGTTGTAGTGGTTCCTCTGCAGTCTCTCTGATAGTAGTATGGCAACTGTAAGAGGTCAAGAGAAGGGCTAGCTCAAGGACTCCACTGCGCTCTGCCTCAGGTACACCTGCAGTCATTCATCACTGAGCCTGGTGCAACCCCCAGCAGATTCAGCACAAATGTGAAGAGTTTGGCTCCTTAGGCAGAACACAGCTGTAAATTAGACAGCATTGTGTAAAGATGTCAAGACAGCTGATCAAAGTCAAAGCTGCGTTAGATGTTAGTCACGTGTCATCACCTGTTCAGGTGGAAAGGATACTGACATGCTGTGTATAGTGGAGTGTTTGGGTTGTGATACAGAGGATGTCGTTGCAGTTACACTGATTACAGTAATGAATCATGAGTACATACCCGATGATAAATATGTCTCTTAGTATTGTATTACCCGAGTCTGGTTTTGGTCTCGAGACCACCTTTTCACTTGGTCTCAGCAATCTTGAATCAGGTTTGACTTTTAGAGAAACCCCACCACCCCCCCCTCACATTGACTATGATAAACTTTCCATTATGCATGCTCTCAAAATAATTATACACATTAATTATACAAAATAAAATTAATCAATTGTAGACTTCACATTGTACTGATTTTTGCTAACTTGTGTATTTAATATGTAATGTTGGTGAGGTAGGCAAAAACAGACATTTGTTTTGTAGGTCTTGGTCTCAACCTCTCCTCCTCGACTCAGTCTCACATCTTGTAAAGACTCTAAAGTTCTCAGACTCAACACTTTGATCTTGTCTAAGACTCGATATAAGTGGTCTCGTCCCCGTCACTCTCAGGATACTGCATTTTGCTACACCCAGTATTGTCCCAAACTCTTTTTCAAAGTGTAGTTCATTTGCAATATTTTATAGCCTGCAGCCATTTTAACTGTAACACTCTGCTCCTGCACTTTCATGCCATTATAAAATCTGCCACTGTTGCCTTACAGCAAGAAGGTTCTGGCTTCAATCCTCAGGTGGAGTGGTCTGGGTCCTTTCTGTATGGAGTCTGTATGTCCTCCACATGTCTGTGTGGGTTTACGCCGGGTACTCCGGTTTCCTCCTACAGTCCAAAGACATGTAAGTTAGGTGAATTGGAGATACAAAATTGCCCCATGACTGTGTTTGAAAGAATGGCCAATGATGCTGAAATGACATGCATAAAATCATACAGGTGCAGATCAAGAACCTAACTAACAAATTAATAAAAAATAACATAATTAGTTAATGTTCGCACAGAACATCAGTATGGGGAAAATCATGATTGCTGTGATTGTTGGTGTCAGATTTCAGAAACTGCTGATCTTTTGGGATTGTCACCACAAAAGGCTGTAGAGATTATACAGAATGGTGAGGAAAAAACAAACAGTGGCCATTCTTTGGGCAGAAACACACTGTTGTTGGGAAGAGGTAGATGGTCACAAGAGAATGGTCAGACTGGTTAGAGCTGACAGGATATCTATGATAACTCATATAACCACAACTACAATCATGCTGAGCAGAAAGGTATGTCAGAACACACAGCATGCCAGACCTTGAGGTAGATAGTTCCACTCCTGGTGTTCCAAAGCTGGACAGTCAATGTTCTCAGTGAAGAGAGTATTTAGATAATTTTTACTATATCAGCGAAATTGAGTATTTAAACACTGATTCAAATGGAAATGTGTCTAATCAATGAGACATGGTCCACACAGACTAAAATCACTCTTTAAATGGTGCACTTTCTTTCCTTACATACATGATTCACTCCATAAATAGATAATCATTTTCATGAAATGTGTTCTCAGGAAAAAATCCAAACACCTTTACTCCTTCTGGTGTCTCCTTTACTGCTGTTCTACAAACCCCATTTCCAGAAAGGCTGGGACACTTTGTAAACATGCAATAAAAACTAAAGCTGTCAGACGATTCATTTTTCATCGTACGATTAGGTTTTTTAATTGCACGTTAATCACTGTTTTAACACACACTTTGATTTGTGTTGTACATGCAAGTAGGCATCATAGGGTCACTGAAATGTTGTTGTGGTTTATCAATATCATCTTTTATCGTCTACTTTAAGAGAAATGACTTTTGAACGTTGCCTCATTATTCACTTGACTTTATTTGAAAAGTGAAATATTAAAAATGATTGATGTCTTTTCATTTTTTTTATTTAAAATGAAATGCACAGTGTGTATGGAGATAGGAAACATGGGTATATCACTTTGCCAGAAGTTCTGTAGTGCTGCTGCTACATGATTGGGTGATTGGATTTTACCTAAGAGACTCGCCTCCGCCACGGAAGGGAAGGTGTTTGTGTTATGCAGATCTGTCGCCTTTGTCATTTCCGTCGCTCATTATATCGATCTAACATACAAAAATATAGCAACCCAAAAAGAGCTGCAACTTTAAAATTACCAAATTACATATTTCAGACACAGTGTGGCGATCCATGATCTCTCTAATTCAGCTCAATTAATGAGAGATGGATCATATTTGTAATCTGTATTTGTAATTCCGGCTATCATGGTACAGACCTTCTAGTAGGTTGTTTTGGAATTAAGAGATACTGTCAGATACTGTGCTTTGCCATTGGGGCAGTCATGGTCTGGTGGTTAGGGTGTCTGCCCCGTGATCGGAAGGTCCCGGGTTCGATTCCAGAGACTGACTTGGCTGAAGTGCCCTTGAGCAAGGCACCTAACCCCCATTGGCTCCCCGGGCGCTGTGGCTAGGGCTGCC